>RJWJ010004433.1:0-76067 GCA_004363605.1 Indri indri
GAGACAGAGTCTCACTCTCTTGCCTGGGGCGAGTGCTGTGGCGTCAGCCTAGCTCACAGCAACCTCAAACTCCTGGGCTCGAGCAATCCTACTGTCTCAGCCTCCCGAGTAGCTGGGATTACAGGCATGTGCCACCATGCCCAGCTAATTTTTTCTATATATATTTTTAGCTGTCCAATTAATTTTCTTTCTATTTTTGGTAGAGATGGGGTCTCGCTCTTGCTCAGTGCTCAGGCTGGTCTCGAACTCTTGAGCTCAGAACGATCCGCCCGCCTCAGCCTCCCAGAGTGCTAGGATTACAGGCGTGAGCCACCGCGCCCGGCCTCCAATTAATTTCTTTCTATTTTTGGTAGAGACAGGGTCTCGCTCTTGCTCAGTCTGGTCTCGAACTCCTGAGCTCAGAACGATCCACCCACCTCGGCCTCCCAGAGTGCTAGGATTACAGGCATGAGCCACCGCGCCCGGCCCGAGACACTGGTCTTAACAGGGGAAGAAAAAAAAAATAAAGTTAATAACATATCCTAAAAGTAAATAAAGCAAAAGTATTAATAGTTATACAGCAATAGATAAGAATCAAAACTGTCATCACACAATGAAACTTATGATTATCTATATAAAAAACCCGGACAAATCTACAGATAATAAATGACTCCAGCAAAGCTGTTGGATACAAAAAAAATCAACATTAAAAAGTCTGCTGTATTTCTACATATCAGCAACAGTTATAAAACTTTTTTTAAAAAAGAAATTACTTAAAATAGCAATAATATATCTTGGAATGATTAACAAAATATGTACTATCTCTTTATAAGAAAAATTATAAAATCTTATTATAAGACATAAAAAAGACCCAAACAAATGGAAAGGCCTGCTGTTTAGTCCATAAAAAGGAAATTAAACCTACAATGAGATATCTTTTTATACCTCACTAATTTGAATGAATATTAAAAAGCTGGGTCTACACCCATACTACCCTGCACATGCCTGATTTTGTGTGATCTCAGAAAAAGGTGGTCTCACAAGTGTTTGTGAGAATATGACACAAAGGGACTTTCATCCACTGCTGTTTTGAGTGTAAATTTGTATGGTCACTTTGGAAAACAGTTTGGCATTCCACTGAAAAGTGGAGTATGCACAATCCTACGATTCAGCTGCTTCACTCCCAGCTATACGTCCTTAAGAAACTTGCAAACATGCCTAGGAGACATATATAAAAATATTCATATGAGCAACATTGTTTATAAAAGCCCAAATAATCTAAATATACTACAAAATAAAATAGATAAATTATGGTTTGTTCATTCAATCAAATCAAATAATTTTGAATGTGTTAAAATAAGTAATTAGGAGGCCATTAGGCTGAAGCAGCTCCAGGGCTCTGCGTTCCTACTTAAGTAAACCAAAACCCAGCTCAGGGTAAACAATAAAAGAAACTTATGTTTACCAATCCGAAACCACCTACTAACCTCCAACTAGCAACTTTCCACTGGAATGATCCAAATAAAGCTAATTCTCCACTTTACAACCAAATATTTTCTTTGTCTTGCTTCTGCATTCACCCTATAAAGGTCTTCCCTCAAAGCTGGGCATGGTGGCACACACTTGTGGTCCCAGCTACTTAGGAGACTGAGGCAGGTGTACCGCTTGATCCCAGGAATTCGAGGCTATAGGGTGCTATGATCACACCTGTGAATAGCCACTGCACTCCAGCCTGGGCAACACAGAAAGACCCCATCACCATAAAAATAAATTTTAAAAAGTCTCCTTTCATGTACCTTCAGCGAAGCCCCAAACCGCCTGTGGTCTGGAGCTGCCCGATTCATGAATTTGTCTGTTCAAATAAATTATTAAAATTTTAACGTGCCTCAGTTTATTTTTTATCAAGTGAAACAAGCAAGTCATGGAGGAATCCATACAGTGTGATTTCATCTATAAAAAGAAACAAAAATAGGCAAAACTATTAGGTATATGGAATTAAATATATAGGTTATAAAATCTAAGATAAAATGTGCCAGGCTAAGAGTGTGGTGAGGTAGACTCTAAAAAGTTGAATATTCACATCCAAATATTACAGATTAACATCTCAGGGAGGTCTCAAAGGACACATAAGGTCAAGTGATTTCATCCTCTGCATTAGAATATGTAACTCTGATAGCTGCCACTAGGTGGCAGTCGGTGCTATAGGTTCCAGAAAAAATACAGAATGTTGAACCACATAAAAATAGTTCACAACAATATTATTAATATTATCATGTTTATATATAATCTCTCATGTGTTAACTATGTGTCAGTCCTATGCTATGTAAAATATTATGACTCCTCATGACTCAAATAGGCAGGGGTTTCCCACTTCACTAACAAAACTAAGACTCAGGTTATTTAGTCAAGATTACATAGCACGTGGCAAATAATAGGGTTCTAATTATGTGACTCCAAAGCCTGTTCTCATCTCATCATTGTATGGGGGAACATACATGTCTCTTAGAGGATGACAACGATTTATAGACATATATCTCATTCAATGACATAAATTCCCTGAGTATAGAATGTATATCTGATTCATCTTCCTTGTATCCTTCAAAGTAAACATTCAATTTTAAAAAGGGCTTGCTCCTGTACAGAGCAGACACTTTAATGTCTCTAGCCTTTTTACATACACGATTTCATTTAAACCTTCTAACAAATCCTGTGAGGGAGGTATGTAGGAGACATATTGGAATAAGGAACTGCAGAGTTAATGAATAGATGGCCCAGGCTCAAATTCAACCAAGTCACCACAATGCCCAACTGATCTGCGTCTCGGAGTAAGTCATTCAATAATCTACATATTGTAGGCTTTTATGGAGGCGGAGGAGGAGAATTTTATTAAGTAGCTAAAACAGCACAATAACTAAATAACTGATTAAACATTAATCATTGTTACATATAAACATTTAGGGAAACTGCCATTTGAAGAATGTCTTAGCTATAATTTTTTTTCCTTCAAAGATAGCTTCTGACTGCTGCTCAGTTTCTCATTACTCTGATGTCTCACTCCCTAAGTGAGAGTCAGTTCCCACTTTGAAGTGTGTTTCACGTGTGTTAAGAATAAAAGAGCTAGGCTCTAACCCTGGTTTCTTTTATTTTTACAACCCTTGACACATGAGTCTCTTTGGACAGTCTGTGACAGTGGCTTCAGCTTGGCATGACAAACCCTCTCCTGCTATCTTAACCAGCTCACAGTACATACCAATCTCTTTGTACTTTCAGCAAGTCACATTCATTCATTCTCATTACTAAATCCAAATTAATTATCCATTTACTATGAATGGAAAAAATTAGCCCTAACTTTAAGATATTCTGTGTTCTCTCCATATTTTCTTATGTACCATGTGGCTTATGTTTTAAAAAATACTCCTTTTTACCTTGATTATTTTTCTGCTCCTCCCTAAGACCAATGCATAAGAGAGAGACAACTACCAGCAGAGAACACTTGAGAGATTTGCCCTGGTCATAGGCGCTTTAACTTTCAATCTTGTATGTGGTTAAAGACCTGATGTTTATTTCTTTGAATATTTTCAGAAAAATACAGAAGAAGAAAGAATAGAATGTATACCCATGAATATTTCACACAGATTTATCAATGCTAACATTTCACCACATTTGCTTTTAGTGCTCTCTCTCAACATACATTTTTCTTTGCAGAACTATTTGAAAGTAAATTTCAAACATCATAACATTTTATCCCTAAATATTCAGTATATATCCCCTAAGAACTAGGACATTCTCCTAATAAGTCACATTATATCATTATTGTACCCAAGAAATTTAACTTTGATACAATCATTTTTCTCATATACAGTCTATCTCTATTTGCTTCATTCACGTCCTCAATAAATTTCTTTCAATCCAGGATCCAACTATGGGCCATGCATTGCATTTAATTGTCATGTTCCTTTAACTTTTGTTCTTGCCTTTCATCACACTGACAATTTTGAAGAGTTCACATCAGTTGCCTTATAGGACAACCATAATCTTCTGATTGCTTCCTTGTGATTAAATTCAGATTAAGCAATTTTGGGCAAGAATACTGTAGGAGATGCTGTACTTCCCACAGGATCACATTGGAAGGCACGTGCTATCCATTTTCCCCATTATTGGTGGGAATGTTTGATCACCTGATTAAGGTGACATCTGCTAGATTTCTCTATTGTAAAGGGATCTTTTGCCCTTCATAACTAATAATTTGTGAGCTCATTTTTTTTGAGACAGGGTCTGTCACCCAGTTTGGAATGCAGTGGCGCAATCTTAGCTCACTGCAGCCTCGAACTCCTTATGCTCACACTTCCCTCACCTCAGCCTCCTGAGCAACTGAAACTGCAGGTGCACACCACCACACCTGGCTAAATTGTTAAAATTTTTTGGTAGAGACAAGGTCTCATTATATTGCCCAAGCTGGTCTTAAACACCTGGCCTCAAGTGATCCTCCCGCCTCAGCCTCCCAAAGTGCAGGGATTACAGGCGTGAGCCACCACTTCTGGCCATGAGCTAGTATTTTAAGACTATGAATCTATCTTTTCCCCAACAATTTTCCACACAGTAAGTTTAGCATCAATGATGAATCTGACAACCTTAGTTTCTGTGTGGGCCTCTTATTCCTTCTGGTTGCTATATTAACCAATTTGCCTTTCTCAGAGTGTTTGCTTAATATACTATAAAGTTCTTTTGTGAGGCCCACAGTTTTAGCATAACAGTCTTCTGAAGTCCTCAATGTAAAGAGTCTTTTTTTTCCACCTAAATCTTTTGAACTTTCTCCGAATTATAGCTTCAAATATAGTATTTTATATAATAGTTGCCTCATGGCTCCTACAGGACAAACTCTAGTATATCAGCTTGCCTTACTTTCTATAAAAAGAAAGAAAAAAAAGCCATCTAAATACAAGCAGAACTAAACTAAGCCCATCAAACTTGAGCCCATCTGTCTCACTGGTTAATAAGAAAATTCTCTTTGCTTCACAAAATTACAGGACAATCTGTCAATCAAACTCTTAACTTGTCTCCTAAAAGAGTTGTACCAGGTTGTCTGTCACATCTCACAGTGTTCTATATCTTTATCAGCTCTAATGAAGCAAACTACATAGGAAGGTGAGATAAGGTTCCTATCAAAATTTTAATTTTCAAATCAGAATTCAAGAGGGCAATCCAAGGAAGAGTATATCCAGCTGTAGACACCCACAGGAAACTTTGCTAAGACAGGTAATTATGCCAGTACAATTTTTTGAGAAGGTAACTGTGACCTAGGCTCAAATGTTACCTATAAAAATTAAAACTGATCTTTCTATTATGCAAAATGGAAAGGCGATTTAAATAAGGACACCTATGTTTCCACTTACATTTTTACCTCTGTGAAAACTCTGGCAGACTTTTAAAGTATGTGATCTAGGGATGATCAACATGCATTGATGCCTTCAATAATGAACACAATATGCTCCAATGACATTCTTTATTCATAAGCACTTTGATATCAAGGTAAAAAGAATGCGTTAAATGATGCATTCTCCTAACGGATGCCTAAATGGCCAGCAAAAATCACAGTAAGCAAGGAATTCTGGACTCAACCTTGCCATTGTGGTCAGTTTCTTCATCTATTAAAAAAACAAAAGGCTTGATGAGTTCTCAAGATTTTGTGTTTGGAGTCATCTGTGAACCTAAGTACATAGGTGACTAAGATATAAAAACATAAGCAGATACTAAAATAAAATAACTCCATTCATTCCCCCAAAAGATTTAACCAACCAGAAGCACATAATTTAAGGGGGTACCACAAACAGTTAATAATTGAAATAATGAATACTTTATAGTGTAATATTTTTAAAAATAGAAATTAATGGCAAAGTTATGATAGACAAAATATAAAACTTTAAACAAAACTAGGCTATTGTTTGTTTGTTTTATGACCCTGCATTATTATACAATGTGAATACCATTTCCATTCAGCAGGTGGCTCCCAGTCCTTGAGGCTGTCAAGTTCCCTGCCTGGAAGGTATATAAGGGTTGACAATGGTGTCCAACAGATTGGGTAATGTGGAGTTTTCCATATAGTCATTTTTTTTTTATTGTAGAGCTTATTAAATTTTTCTACTTGGTACAAAAAAAAAATGGGAGGATATTTTGATAAGTATATACAGAGGCACACCTTTCTTTTATTTGTGCCTCAAGCTCCAATATGTTTTAGCTGGGTTAAGGATTCATTCTTTCAATGCTTGAGCATCAAGATACTTAAAACTAAATGCCTCTATTCCAGGAGCTTACCATCTCATAGAAATGAAGAGTCAGTTTTACAAACAAGTAAAGTGAAATACAAGGTACCAAAAAGAGGGGAAATAATCCTGGAATTTAGGGAGCATCAGAGCTTTCTCTGTTGAGGGTAATGATAATTAGGAAAGAAAGTAATACAGGGTTACCATATTTAATAAATAAAAATACAAGCATTTCCTGAGATATACTAAAAAGTACTTGTTTATATTTATATGAAATTCAAATTAAACTGAGCACCCTATATTTTATCTGGCAATCCTAATGTGGTAGCATATAAACTGAATCTTCAAATATGGATCTAAATAAAAAATTCCTATTTTACTATTTCATAACTACTATTCAACAAATAGGAAGCATTATGACACAAGGCATTGAACCGAATTCAAATTACAGTGGTGGCACTCACTAGCTGAATAACATTGGATAAGTTACTTCTGTGAACTTTAGCTTTTTCACTTAACATAATGATATAATAATATGCTGTAGATATCTTGCAGAGTTGGTAGGCTTGAGAAACCCAGTATTTGTTAAAGAGACTTATGAGGTATAAATAATGATGAAACAAGAATTTAAGATAAAGTAGTTTTATTGTAGAGGCCACCTGTACACTGTTGACTTACTAGGTGGTAACCCCACCGTTCTATAAGCAGCTCTTGGTCCAGGGACCATTGCATCTGTGACTAAGAGTTAGGAAATTTCATTTCAAAAACACCAAGGTTGGGCCAGCTTGCCTTCTTGAACATGGAGCTTTATTTAAAGTAAGGACCATCCTCTGACAACAGGTTCAGTTGATGAAAACAGTCACTATACTATTGCCAGGACTGGCTCCAGATGATTAATAATTGTATAAAACCGTTTAAAAACTGTTTTACAAACATGCAAAATGCTCAAATACCTTGGACATTTATACCTACATGTCCTACCCTAGGCACCCAGGACCCAGCCAACTTACACAATTCCCTTCTTGCAGGCAGTGTTTCCTTCCTGGGACTGTCCAGGGACTCCCACATAGCCCAAACGTGCACTCCTCAAATCTGCTAAACTGGGACATTAGTAAACGGCAGAGTAATGACGGTAAAATGTAATTGACTCGAGTGTGCTCTACTTTCCACCATACACCAGAGAAGTGAACATTTGATTTCGATGTTGAAGGGCAAGATTATCTTCAAAATGGGAGGCTATGGGGGGCGGGGGGGTGCTGGGGAGAGAAAGTGGTAGTACAGAAGAGCGACGGCTAAATTCAAGACAGGAAAAAAGAAAACGGTGTGGAAATGATCACAGATAATCTCAAAGATGAGCTGAGGGAGATGAAAAAAAAAAGGTAACATGAAAAAAGAGGACAAAGGAAGATAACAGAAAACAAATAAAAGGGGTGAAAAGATGAAGCATGAAGGCGATCTAGCCAATCATTACTCCTGACCAGACCAACGAACAGCAGAGAAAACAGGCAGTGCCTAATCCGCACAGACCGCTCTGAAAGCAAGAGTCCAGAAACTGCATTTCCATAAATTTAAGCAACAGATTAGAGATTAACAAGAAATCAGGCCATACTTCAGACTTAATAAGAAAAAAACAACCTTAATTTGCCACTTCCCTCTAACAAGCTGCTGGTAAAATTAATCTAATAAAACTAATATTCATGGTAAGCTGATTAAATCCTTTTGTAACCAAGTAGGGAAACAAATTCAACACACACTCAAATACAGTATATATACACATTTTAAAGGTGCCTTCAGGTGAAGTTTCTCAGACAGAAAAAAAACTGAGATACATAACGTAGGTTCTTACAGCTGTTTGTTGTTTCCAATTAGAGATTAATATAAATTTCAGTCCTGGACTCTAGAATTAACCCCCAAGTAGATTGGCCACTTTGAGTTTGAACAATGAGAAAAATCCTGACTAGCAGATCCTGCGAATACTCGGTAAGAATTTATTTTGATTTCTGATGACCCTACAAGTGTGCCTTCCTAATTTTTCTAGCTCCTGATCCATAATTGATTATTTGTAAATATATACCTAATACACCATCAGAGTTTGGAAATAAATTGGTCCTTGAATAAATTGTGATTTAGAAAAAAAAAATAAAATAAAAATTCCTTAAGGAATCTATCTTGTAATAAATAATTTATACCCTCAGATTATTTTTAATTTTAATTATCTTTCTTTTTCTGCATTTCGTTTTTTAAATTTAATTTATAGCATATTAAAATTGCATAATTCTTGTATACTGCCTGGGAAGTTAGAGGACCATAGATAAAAAAAGCTATCCTTTTGCCAAAAAAGGGGCACTGATTAAAATTTAACTTTAATTTTACAGAAGCAGACTATACACAGGTCTGATCGGTTGAGTACAGCCTTATTTATCATATACTATTAAAACTTGGGGTGAATATTTGCTATGACCCTAATAAGGGATTATTATTATTGCTACTATTTTCACTTCTCATGACCTCTGTTATAATGGGCATCAGATCATGCTATAGTTATTCATTCATAAGTCTGTCTCTTCCTTTATTGACGACTATGAACAACTTAACACAAGAGGTCACATTATTTACTATTTTGTGTCCAGCACCTATATATATTAGGTGCCCAAAATATATATGTGAGTTCAAAATTAATTGAGAGGACAAAATTCTCTAAGAAATGTAAAATGTAAATATATTCAACCTAGGGGAAAAAATCTATGTATTTGATATCAATAAATAATTTCTAAAAAAACGTATAGTAATATGGATCTAGTTATATAATCCTATTTGTACATCCTAGACATATTATATTAAAGTCCAAAAAAGGTTAGTTGTCTTTTTTACAACTTGGGGATTTAAAATTTTCTGGAGTAAACAAAGTATCAAAGCTTATTGAAATTTTAGCATTGTACTCTGAATCAACTCCTAATTCTTTGTTTTTTTTTTACTTAAAGAAATTATAAATATGCTGTTATAAAAATACTCAGTATCAACCAGTTTTCATCTGTTTTCATAAAAATAAGTATTAGGAATCATTTTATGATTCTATCTAAAATGTTTTTTTCTTAAAATATACTTTTAGTTTTATAGATCAAATGAAAAACAAAACAAAAAAAATAGCAGCAGCAATTAAACTCCAGCTCCAATCTGAAGTTCCAAGAATAATAATTTGTTCTAATGCAAATATGTTAGCTCTTTTGCATGGCAAAAAGACACCAAAAAAATTAAAGCAATTAAAGTAGTGAGGGCCAGTACAATTAGTTATACAAAGGACTAAACTAACAATCTTTTAAAATTAAATTATATAATTGTATTTCTAATCATTCTTTAAATAAACTATATTATTCAAATTAAAAAACAAGAATTTAAATAAATCTATTTTATATAATGAATCCAAACACAAGAATTAGATATAGCTGTTAGATATGCAAATACCCACCATCTGATAACATGCATCATCTAGTATTTGATTTTCCAGTTCATGCACTCCTATGTATGGTACTGAACAAACTGGAATAAAAAGAATAAGCTAAGGATAACATGCAAATGTGATATAATTGGGGAAAAATTTTTTGAAATAAATAAATGACAGAGGAAAGGTTTCTTTCCAAAAGATTTTTCCATTTCAAATAATTCATTTTGTTTGTCAACATAGGAGTGTTAATATACATTCTGACAATAAATATTCTGAAATTCTAAATCACTACTAAAGTATATTTTATATAGGTCTAGTCATGGAAATATGCCAGGTTATCTTTTATATGAAGGTTCTTTTTTTGAAAAAAAAAAGAAAATACAATAAAATTCATGAATAAAACCTTTTTATTTGAAAAGATTATGGTTGCTGTGTTCTATGAACAGTTTTAGGAATAGTCTATCAAGACTCAATAACCAGTGAATTCAACTTCGATTTCTCTTCAAAAGCAAAATAAAACAAGAACTAAAAACTGCAGAATTATTAGTTTCAGTACACTATTGCAAAATAAATTGATACAATGGTACTAGTTGAGAAGAGCCATATTTTAACGTGACTACTTAAGAAAAAGAAAAGATAAAAAACTGAGGCTTCTTGTTACCACAAGGGGTCCATTTATCGTGTGTGACAAATGTCATCTTGCTCTTGCTCTGTAAACCTATCATTTGTCCTTCCTCAGTAAACTTCGTTTCACACTTGCAAAAACAAAAACAAAAACAAAAAAACCCCAAAAACCCTGAAAGTCAATAATTTATACTTGATAAAAATAAAATAACAAAATATAGATCAGTTTAGCTTTTTAAATGCTCAACGTTAAGTCGCAAAAATATGCCAGTTATTTCTGTATACCACTTTTGAAACCTGATTGCCCAGACAATGGTAACTTTCTGTTAATACTTGTTGCCATTTTGTTTTACTTAATATATCTGCTTTTAAAAAAGGGAGGGAGAAAGTTTACAGAAATAACAAGAGGTAGATTTAAAGAATTAAGCTTTACATATAAAGTTTCCCTCTAGAAGTTCTAGAAAGTATAATCAGATATATAAAGGAAATAAAAAGCAAAAATCCTAGAGAAAAGAGGGCAAATTTATCATTATTTTTAGATGTGACTGTCTACCTTTAAAATCGAACAGAATCATCTATAAAGCTACTAGAAACTACATAATTTCAGAAAGATGGACAATTATAAAATTAACATGCAAAAGTATATTTATAACGTACAAAAAGTATTTCTCATTTACCAACAACCAATTAGAAAGCATTGAACCAATACCATTCACAATAGCAATAAAATTATTGAATACACAAAATTAAACCTGAAATACATACAGCCCTTAATAAGAAAACTGCAAACTTCAAAAAAGAGAACCTTAAGCAAATAGTATGTGCTATATCTTACGATATTTTAAAGATATCTAATTTCTACAAATAAAGCCATCACTGTAAAGCAGTAACAGTCACTTCTAATGTGTGTGTGTGTGTGTTCACACACGTCCAACCACATACCCACATGTACAGGAGTGAGGGAGGTGTGGAGTGGCATCATTCAAACATAGGTAAGTACAAAGACTGGGACAAAAAAAGCAGAGCCAGGCACTAATACAGTGACATATAAACCAATGACTAAAGATCCTAAGATCAATTCAATCCAAAACTTGATATCTAGAGAGTCAGGGTAATAGTCACTGATTGTGTAGATAAGTGGACTGTCTCAGCTCCAGTTTGAATTAGAACAAACTAGGCTCAGTAGGAAGTTTAGAGTAATCAACCATGAAATATTCAGATTAGGGAATTCAAGATAACAGCATCTTGAAGCTAAAACAAGAAAAGAAAGCCCTGATAAATTTTTTTGGTTTTATAGTTTCTCTATAACTCACAGAGGAGGCAAATGTAGCTATGGAGAACTTTAAAACTGGAACAAGAAAAAGGGAACCAGAATAATACGGAGTTTCCTAACAAGTTAGTGGTGGTATTTCAATTAGTAATGCAATCTTTTAGATTTACAACAGGGGTATCAGACAACAAAGATCAGAATGTCCTTGGCCTAATATCACAGACAATTACTCTGAATAGACAAATCTACAACAAGTTGGAGCTATGTTCTTATAACCCTCACAAGTCTAGGCCAACAAACTCAACTTTTCCCTTCTTTTCACTGATTCAAAATACTATGAAATTTGATCTAAAAAACTACTAAATCTAAAGAATGACTTAGGATAACAACATTTCAAATTTGTAAAAATCTGTTGAAATGTGATATATCCCGCACGGTATATAGTACAGTCTGAATGTTTGCGTCCCTTCAAAATTCACGTTGAAAGCCTAACCACCATGGTGATGGTGTTAGGAGGTGGGGCCTTTGGGAAGTAATTGGGTCATGATGCCAGAGTCCTCATGAATGGCGATTATTGCCCTTATAAAACAGGCCCCAAAGAGATAGCTCATTCCTTCACCATGTGGACACAATGAGAAGGCTCCATCTATGAGGCAGCAGGCCCTCACCAGAAACCAACAATATTCGCACCCTAATCTTGGACTTCCAAGTGTCCAAAACTGCGAGAAGTAAATCGCTGTTGTTTATAAGACACCCAGTTTATGGTATTTTGTTATAGCAGCTCAGACTAAAACATCATATAAAGATAGATTGAGAAACATTCAGACAGACTTTACATAAGGGCAAAGGGGTGAAATTAACAGAAAGATTTCATTTTTGTCATGTTTTCTTAATTTATACTAAATCCATGATGTCTTTTACTACATGAAGACATATTAGTAAAAGTGAAAAATAGCAATGATAAATCAATTTAGGTTCCAGGATTATTTTCTCATTTAGGATAGTAAAAGTTAACACATTTCTCCTTTATACAAAAAGAAACATGATTGCAACAGGAATATTAAATAGTATATCCCTGTTAGAAAGAAAATTAGAAAACTTAAATCTAAACCAGTTATTTTACTATGTCAACTACCTAAAAACAAGAGGGTCAACCAGTGATTTGAAGTGCCTGTTTCTACTCATGGTGACCAGGTTTTATAAAATCCAGATCCTAAAATCCATGATGAGACACAATGAAAGGATGTACAATTCATATAAGTTGCTTGTAATAATCTCTTCTCTGCAACACCAAAGGCCTTTAATAGGGTGAGTGTACTATAATACCAAAATTAGATTTATATATCCTAGATAAGGGGTTACATGCTGATGAACAGCCTTAAATTGACATAATGGCTTTTAGTGGTTATAAATGTAGTTTTTTCCTCCTTTAATTGGCAATGACTAGACTGACCTTTTCTCTGTAATTGTAACTATAGTATAGTAATTAGACAAACCACTACTTTCTTGTGAAATAAAGAGTAGAGGAAGAAAGCTCTCAGTCACAAGCTTTGAGAATATAGAGTAAAACTGGGTTGGCATTCTATTAGGGCAAAATGAGCTACTAATAAGAAAACTAGTTTTCATAAATTATGTTCTATGTTTAGGTGAATATCAAAACTCTAGACAAAAATCCCATAGGAAAGCCCTTTTCATGTATTTAGAGGAAGTCTCCCTAACTGAGGACAAAAACCAGACCTAAAACCAGGCTTGAAAGTAGAAAAGGACTTATTAATAAGATGTTATTTGGGACAGTTGAAGAGAGGGCAGGAGAGGAGGGAAGGATTACTCCCGAATAGCTAAAAATAATGGTAAAATGCCAAATTATGGTCCACGCAGGCACAACTTCCTTGAGTCCACATAATTCTGTGGGGAGAGAAGAGACTTGACAAGGGCCTTGGGGGAAAGTCAGCTGCCAGTCAATCCAGAAGGCTCATGGCAGAGACTGCAGGGAGCTATTGCTATTGGCTAAGACCAAGAACCCTTTTTGCCACCCTGCTTTTGGGCCTCAGAGAAGCTTAGCTAATATCCAGGACCTGAAGCCTCCACACTGGGAAAAAGCAGGTACCTGGAAGAGGTGTAGGAGAAGAGGATTTATTTTTCAACAGCCAAGATTGTACATAAGTGATTGCCTGTTGCAGAGACCCTGGAGAGAGAATCAGGGCATGATTCTCTGAAAAAAAGGGCTGAAAGAAGAACCCACCCAAACTCAACCAGTTCTTTTCATAAATTGCTCCCCATTGGCATCCCAAGACCTCAACAGAGGTCAGACTCTTCCTCATCACCTGAAGTAGTTGGCCGGCAGTCACACCACTGGGCAATAAGCCAACTCAGGATTCAGGATTACTTTCTCACTAGGATAATAAAAACTTACTTCTTTTCTGTCTTTATATAAGGAAGTTTGATTGCAATAGGAATTTTAGTTAGATAGTATATCCCTGTTTGTCACTGAAAATAACTTAGAAAATCTAACGAAGTGAGAGCCAGGGACTATTTTTTATCAGCTAGAGTAATAAAATTAAGCACATAAAAGGCAGTTTGGGGAAGTTATTGTACCATGTATGAAATCCAGGTTATATAAAAGTACAATACACAGTAATTGAAAACTTTCCACACATGCAAATTAGAGACCGTTAATTACAGAAACAGTAAATAAGGTTTCACAGTGTGCTCAGCAGAGTTAAAAGGGGTGAGGGGAAATGATGAAATATAAAGTGGCAAAAGTATTATACAATTATCCAGATATCCTGTAACAATGTCAGAGGCAAGTATGGCTAAACTCTAAAGCCTGGGAACCCAAATGTTCTACTCACTGCATTATTCCAAACACTTGGTCAGGCAGGAGCCCAGTAAATATGCGATAAATGAATAAAAAAACAAATAAATGAAATTATATTCAGTAATTTCCTCTCTCATATTCTTGGACTGCACAAGCAACTACTTCTCATAATGCTAATAAGACACAAAACAGAGACATATGAATAATGCTTCTCAAAGGGTTCACTTGGGATAGAATATTATATTCTACATATATGACACTAGGCAAGTTATTTAATCCCTTGTGCAATGGTTTCCTCATTTGAAAAATGGGCATAATAATAGCATCTACCTCACAGGGTTGTTAGAAATTTAATATATGTAAAGCACTTGGAACAGGGACTAGCAGAGTCAATACTACAGAAGTGTTACTGATTATTGCGTTATTCTGCATTGATGTGCAGGCAGGTTTCTTAAATCCTAGGTAGCCATTCAGTGGTCTTATCAACCCCTCAAGGTAGAACTCATCTCTGATTTAACATGGTATCACCAGTACTAAGCACAGTGCCTAGCAGATAATAATGGATTTAAAAAAAAAAAGGAATACAAATTGTATTGAATCAAACATTTATACTACAATATTCTTTACTAAATCAGGAAAAAGTCATCTAGGACCATTATGCTTCAGAGCATGAATACCCTACATAATAATTCCAAATGTGACAAGCATTTTCCTCTAACATTTGATAATATCTAATTAAAAGACAGTTATAATGAAAGAGGTTAAAATGTTTCATTTTTGCCAGGGCTCATCATAGACTCAACCTTTATTCCTTTATATTCTTCCTTACCATTTATCCATAACTTAAAAACTAAACTCTCAATCCTTTAAATGTATTATTGTGACACCAAAGGCAAAGAAAGCAGATAAGAAGGTTCAACTGACAATCAAATATGGGGAAATGGTCTCAGATGTCAAGAATGCTAAACATTAAAACATTTTTAAAAATCTGTGCTGAAGATAAGGAGAACTATACATTGGTCAAAACATGTTTAGCATTACAAGCATACTTGTGTGCAAAATCATGTTAAAACTCTTAAGAAAAATTGGATTTGTTTTATTTATGAATTTAAGATTTTCTACCTAATTGCCTGAAACATTGTTTACTTTGGTTTCAGAAAAATAAAGTCTGAACCGGTGATCTTAATGCAACATGCAGGCTCATGTAAAACCTGACAATAAACTATTTTTCCAGATTTTCTCTCCTAAAATTTATAAGCAGTACATGATAGGCAACAATGGGCTTTCCCCCGAAAACCTGGGAATAAGATTGTTCTCTAAATTAAACTGTAAAGTTAATATCCAAATTATAGAACAAATGAGCAAAGATATCTTTAGTAATCAAAATAGCTCTTAGGCCAAAGAAAGAATTTGACATCACATTATCATCACAATGACATCCGCAGAAGATATCAACTGGACATAAGGTAACAATATAATTTATCATCCAACCATGACATATGTCCAGACACAAAGCAGGACTGTGCCACACCAATTGAGACATACGATCACTCTAAACTAGAAAAGAGTTTGTTTCAGTTAGAAAGAACACAAAATAGTAGAGCAAACTTTATTATTGTCCTTACAATTACTATAAGAGGACCCTATTTCATGAATATATCACTCATTTGGTAATTTACAATGTTTTAGTCCAACCCTGTTCTTATACTATAGTTCTATGTTATTTAACTTGATTATGCAACTTTTATTTACTTATGTCTTATTTCTTATGACAGGTCTTTTTGTACACTGTGATAATGTCTCATATTTCTTTTTAAATTCCGTGTTACAACATCGTACGCTGTAAATTGTAAAGAGAAACCAAATGCTCACTGATAGTAATACAAATTGTTATTATTACAGTAGATACATATTGAGTAGTTAACTATGTCCCAGGAAATATTCTAAGTACTTTACATGTATAATCACATTGAAATCACATGATAAATTTATGAAGTAAGTACTACTGCTGCCCCCATTTTACAGATAAGAAAAATGACAAATAGGAGGCTAAATAACTTGCCCAATGGGTAGCTCTTACCCAACAGGTAGAAAGTGGTAGAACTTTCAAATCCAGACTGCCTCATTCCAGAGCCTCTGCTCATACCCACTACACTGTTCTGCTTCTTAATGGAAAATATACTTGTGCCTAAATAAATTTTTCTAAGTGTTTTCACTCCTTAAACCTTATCATTTTTAAATGTACCAAAATAGTTGATGATAGAATCCAGAATTGGCATAGATATAGAGAAACAGACCCTCTCCTGCAGGTAAGTGGAAGTATATATTGGTAAAATCTTTGTAGAAGGAGTTAAGCAAGATATATAAATATTCTTGTTATGCATGTCCTTAGACAGAAATTTCATTTCAAGAATTTATTCCTAAGGAGACAAATAACAAAGTATATGTAGATATAAGAATGCTCATCATACAGCTAGTTACAGGAGTGAAAATTGGAACTAATTAGAATGCCAATCAAAAAGAGACTGGTTAAATACACCGTGCTAAAGCCTTACCATTAATCCATTAGAAATGGTGACATAGGTCTACATTTATTAAAACAAAAAGAAGTTCACAACATACTCTTAAGTGATAGACACAAAGTGCAAAATACGATAGACAGCGCAATTCCCCAAGGAGGTGGAGGAGTTACACACGCATACGCGCGTATCTGAAAAGATGTTCGCCAAAATGTAAACAGAGGGAATCTCTGGATAATGGGATTTTAGGTACTCTTGATTTTCTTTTTTAAAATACTTACTAAAAATCTACTGTGTACATGTTGTTTTCCATTCAAAGGAACATAAAAGAAATACAAGAACCTACAATCCACAGAGACTACAGTCAATTGTAGGCCATGAAAGAAAACAAGTGTTGGTGACAATAAATGGCTAATAAAGAAAGTGAGGGAGTGGCTAATCAGAGTGGGATACAGCAGCCTCATAGTCAAGGGAAAGCAGCATTCAGGCTTCACCTTCACCACTGACCAGCTGCGTGAGCCTGGACAAGCCACAGACAAGTCAAAGACTTTATGAACCTGAACAGTCACCTTCAGCTTTGGTTTCAAAACTGCAAAATGAAGGAATTAGATGGTGTGTCCTCAGTAGTTCTTTGCAATTCTGAGTGTTTGTGGTTAAAATTTTCAGAAAGAGCAGGTAGAAACATGATAACTCCATTCCCCACCAATCACAAGTAGATGATTCTGCAGTTTACTAATCTACACTTTAGTCAGTCTATATTAATACAAGATGTATAACACCAAAACCCAGAAATGGGAACAATGGAAACTCACAAACACTCAGGCACTTGTTAATGGAAATATGATTATTCCTCAGAGAAGAGAATAATACTAAGGAAGAGAGTAGAATACTAATCTAAGGAACAAGCCCACATGAGAACCTCACTATCCCACTTAGCTCATTTCCAAGCAGTTGACAGTTCCCTTATAACATTTCACTTTTATGCAAATAAAAAAGTACGTATGATCTATCTGACATTGTGGTATATATATATTTCTACTGACAAAAATCTGAGGAAAGAGTCAAGTGAGACTGATGTTACATTCCACTGTTATTCAGATATGCCAATAATCAAATCTGGAGAGCTGCCAATAAAAATAGAATAAACATCATTAGCATTTTAATAAACCTACAAGCCACAGCCTGGAAAAACAGAGCAAGACAGAGCAAAGAGAAATCAGCACCTGCCAGTGTCTTACCTCTAGCGTTTGCCCTTTGGCGGTCCACTGTGCCCTCCCTAGTCCCCTTCTGCAAAACATGCACACTCCAGGGAGATGTCTCTGTATTTCAAAATTTTTCATAGACCTCCCCAAGCTCTAAATTTAGGGGGATGTGTTGCGGTCTTTTTTTAAAAACTGAGAATAAATAACCTGACTTTAAAAATACTCTAATAAAGTGCTGAGCTTTTAGTTATAAGAAGCATTTTGAGTATCAGATAGTCAAAATGTGATATAAAAATGTAAACTAAGTGGACACAGAAGATAGATGAAGAAAAAGTGGTAAGAAGATGAAAACAAAAACAAAAAAACAACAAACTGTATGGAACAGATGAAGAGCCAGGAGCTTGTCGGTAGAAAGTTAAATTAGCTGTCCTTTGATATTACTTCCAATCAGATGCTACGATTTCTGGAATACATTAAACTCAAAATTACATATAAACACTTGAAGCAAATAGTTAATTTTCCTTAATTTTCGATCATTAGATCATTTTCTCAACTGAACCAGAAATTAGAAATTAAGAGCTATGCTTCCTGGAATGTTTTTAATTTCACTTAATCTCTTATTAACCCATTGTGTGTGTGTGTATGTGTGTGGGTGTATCTGTGTGTGTGTGTAGGTAATGTTAAAGTATATTTTTAAAAGTGTAACTCGTTAAAATGTATTTGGATGAAAACTCCAAGTGAAACACATTTCATATAAGTAAAGTAGCTATATATTAAGGGATCTAATTATATGGCAGCATAAAACATAAGAAGGGATTATTGTGTTTTTTAAAAAAATAATCTACACTTATGAATCTGAGTGTACTCTGCCCATTTAATCTGAAAACAGACATGTTTATGAAAATATATAATGAGTATACTCTGTCTTATTTTCCTCATATAATTATGAACACTTCAGTGCTACCATACCATAAGCACTAAGTAACCTTCAAGAATCTGTTAGTGTCTTTACAAAGTTTGATTTAAGACCTTCACTGTCAATTTGCAGGAAACCACGAGGCTAAGATGGTGATAAAGCATCGATGACGGATGGCACCACCCAAGCCACCATTCTAATAATGAACTAATGATTCATGCTCAAGGTGCTTTTGAAACATGATTAAGCCTCCAAACATTTCACTAAGGTGGGTTCCATTCCCCAAGCATACAAGAGAACTTAAATAAGTTTACCAAGGTTATATAGCGAATGACCCAATGATAAAAGTTTGAAACAAAAACAAAAACACAAAGGACCCCTGTTTCCCAACTCCCACTGCAAGCTCTATTCATTAGTATTTGAAGAAGCCTTTCAGAGTAATTTATTTCATTGCTTTGAGTCTAACTGACCTTCTCTGGTGGCCACTGGCAAGTGTTTGCCAAAATGTCACTGACCAAAAAACTCCTTACAAAGCCATGTTTTATAAAATGAATATGTCAAGAATCAGATGAAAATGTCATCAGCGACACCGACAACAATAAAAGAAGATATTCTACAGATTTAAGAAAGGGAAGAAGATCCAAATTAAAGGGGAAAAATTACCTGAGAAAATGTCATCAGTGACAACATCAACAAAAAAGTACACAGATCACAGCTTTAGGAAACGGAAGAAGACACAACTTTTTTAAAGGGGAAAAAAATTACCTAAGAAGCAAATGCTCTTTAATGTATTAGAAAGGGAAAGAAAGACTTCTTTTACAAAAACTGTGGAAAAACTACATCTCTTTTAGAGGTATATTATTGTTCCCAGCAGGAGGGATGGGGAGATGGGAGGCAACATGTCTAAGCCCCTATAAAGAGCTCTTCGCATTTGAAGTTATTCATTTTCTTATTTGCATGTCAAAATGAATGACATAATTTGTGAATGTCAAATGTAGTCACAGAAAATTAAATAGAAATTGAATAAAAATTTACTCTTGCTGTCCTTAAAACAGAGAGTCAAAAGTTGTTGATTTCCCCACTTTGCAGTCTTGGGAAGTAAGTTTCACTTATAAAAATACTTACAATCAAATAACCCAGACGTACAATCAAACAACCCAGATAGTTGGATATATCTACTCTTTTGAAAAAAATTTTAAAAATAGGGAGGGGTGATCTCACTGAGAAAATTACTTTTACACTAAGACTTGGGATCTTTATTTAAAATGGACCTAGTTTGAAAATGTGATTATTGAAATAAATGATTGCAGCTCATTACTGATGAATAGAATATATTTTTTGTGTATTCTGGAATTTGCATCTATGTATGATTGGGATTGTTGAAATAATTGCTTTAATAGAACTTTCAAAATAACACATATGTAGACTCTCCATTACCTGCTTGAGGATTAACTGCTTTGAAGATTAACCATAGTCCAGGTTTAATCCTAGGCAGTTGGCTCCACCTAAATGATAAAGGACACCATCCTCCCAATACTTAGTTTAAGTGAAATCAATGCTAATACAAGCATTAATAATACACAGTTAGAGCATTTTGGGATCTCCTGCTACTCTGGATTACTATTCCATGTTCTCTCCCATGCACACCCCTAAACTGATCAACTAAATGCTTTACCAAGTGCAATGTGCACACAGAGAACCTATTTAGAGGACTGAAATGTAGTGTGCAACAAAAAGTGACAAGTCAGTAAAGATAAATACAACCATTCAAATTAGAAAAATACTGTCAGTGAGGAAAAAATTACAAGTAAAATATCTGCGCATACAATAAACAGCAGGAGTGCAGCATTGTAAAGTTATTGTGACCTTGTCCCCTTTTTAAACAGCTACATTTTCACAATGGGAGATGACCATCAAGCAGCAGCAATGTCTATGTGTATGTCCAAATGTCTGGCAGGCCTGCTTGACAATACTTTATACTTCTCCCCCCTTAACAAGCTTCACTGTTACATCCTACTTAGAGATGGATGGCTGCCAAAAGCCACCACAAAAAACTCCTCTATAATATAATGATGTCTCAGGACTGGGAATGAACTTGTGAAAAACATCTCAGAAACAAATACAAGATAGACATCTATTTAAAGATAATTACTGAAAGTTTCTAATTCCAGTAAGATCATACAATTCAAAATATTAACTATATGGCAAAGTAATAAATATTTCTTCAAAGATACTCATCTCATAAATGTCTATAAATCTGCAGAAAGAAATGTTATAGAAAACAACTGTTTTTTTTTTCCCTTCTTCAAATGCATTAACTAAATTTAATGAAGAAATCCAGGGTATTGTCTTGACATATTTTGTCATCCCCATTCCAAATAAATTGTTGCCACAAAAATATCATGATTCTCTAAGATTTTTCTTCCCCATCTTCATTCAGTTTTTTTTAATCCAGTAAGGTTAACATGTTGTCAGTTAGACTAAAATTAAATCCACATACCTCACACCTAAATCACCATTCTACATTAGAGAAGTCAGTGTGACTGCCTCTTTAACTCTTCAATTACATTTACAGTGTATTTTAAAGGCTGTGTCTACACCGATTAAATGAACTTGAAGATTTTGAGTGACTTATTTTGACTTGCTCTACCTCTTGTCCAACTTGAGTATTTCTTTTTATATTCTCTTACCTCAAACACAAGATTATGTTCACCAGGTTTGATTATCCAATCAACGAATTCACCTGCATTTACTGAGCTACTGGTTAAGAGCCCATGACTGTGGAAAAATCACAATTCCTAGATATAGTTTTAATTCCCATGCTGTTATCACTGCAACATTCTAATAAATTTATAATCCATCTAAGTATAAATTTAAGTTAAAAGAAAAAAATGCAACTCACTCTCTCCCTTCTTTCCCCAAACATATTCTACAAATACATGTTCACACATAGCAAAATATTCGTATGCATGTGTATGCAATACAATAAAATATTAAAATACCTTGGTTATTTATTAATGTAAAAAAGATTCTATCAAAGCCAAAAAATAGGAATTCAGTTTAAATTCAAGTTAAAAGGAAAACAAATGGAAATTATATTTCCCAAATGAAAACAGTTCTCAAAATATCATAATAAATCATGGAGAAAATGCTCCTAGGCTTTATTAAACAGGTAATAAAAGCCTGATGCAGGTCTGATGCAGGCTGCTATGGCAAATGATAAGATAATCTATGATATAAATATGTCAGAATCACCTACTAATATTAACTAGCTTATTGATGTGTTATCATTAAGGTATTAGTTAACTTAAAAATAAAAACATTTCCAAGATTCTCACTTCTATTTATGAAATTTGGGGATAGAATATTAGTACTATTATTACCTACATATTATAGAAGTTACACCCTTAGAACACTTATTATTAAAAGACATAGAAGGTGAAGTGAAAATAAAATGGCAATCGAGCCACAGCCAAAATTATTCTAAGGGAGGGTCTCTTTTCCTCTCTCCATTTTTCCCTAAAATGACAAGTGAGAAGAAAAGGATATATACTTAATCATATGGAATACCAAAAGCCATTTTTAATATTTATAAATTAAAGGACTTATATTGTTATATTTTTAAATTTGTATTCACACTATTCCTTTTAGACTCAGTCCTTTATGAGACCGGAATAGCTGCCTTTTCCCCCATGCATTCATTAAATGAATAGTCAAGATTAAATAGTAACACAAGGAACTGCAAGTGGATGTTATTTTATTGTAATTTTTTTTATTTTATGATATTTTATTGCAATAATGTTATTTAGCTAGTACTTGCATTCAATAGACTCCATTGGTAGGTTTAACTGCTTGTTGCAACAAACTGTATTTTTAAACTCAGAATAAGCTGTTGGAGGCAGTTAGATACCTAGGAGAGTGCAGAAGCTTTGAGATCAGACAGATCTTCATTCAGTCCTGACTTTGCACTTCCTATCTGTGATATTCAGCAAGACAATATAACACTCTGTGCTTCATTTTCTATAAAACAGGGCATAATGATACCTATGCCATAGAGTTAGTGTGATAATTAAATAAGTTAATGAATGAAAAACTCTTAGCACCTTGCCTGACTTAATAGAAAATTCCTCACATAGGGCAGCCACAAAATGAGTATTTTAGTCATCACCTTCTGTATAACAAATCACACCAAAACTTAGCAGCTCTGAAAAAATATTATTTCAGCTCTGCGGGCCAGCAATTTGGACTGGGCTTAGCTGAGCAGCTCTGCTGATTTCACTATGTGGGACTGTAGGAATCTGAAGTAAAGAAAAATACATCACTGCAAAAAGTACATACACTTTTGGTTTTTTCTATGAAAATAGTCACTAGAAAAAAATTTCGTTTTAAGATGTAATTAGCTATGCCCAGAGATCTATTTATACAGAATTAAGAAGAGATCAAATTCATTACAGTAAATTATTTTTATATCTACTAACAAATAGCAGAATGCTAAAACTTGAAATTTATCCTTTACTATATCAGATCTTACTTTACTAAGTAAATTTCTAAACTTTTTGTCGCAGCTACAGAAAGTCACAAAATGATAACTGCTACCAGGACTTCCTTAACATGTACATCTTTAAAAGCTTCATTTCTAGAGCCACAGTTCTTAACACAATCCAATCTATTCGCTTTGGACAATTTCATGGGGCAGAACATGTTACTAAACACACTGCTCCTTATGGAAGGAGAGGGGTGGTAAAGGAAAGAGCTACCTGCTTAACAATACAGTGAACAGAGAAATAGTTTGAGGAACGGTTAATTTCTCTGCTAATGGCACTTCTACATTATCTAAAAAGGAACTGATTCCTAAAATCATCATTCTTTTCAGCTGAGGACCTGTTACAACACTGCATTACAGAGAAACAGTTGGAAACTTAAGTAGTTTTCAATTTCAGACAAATTGGTGCTGCCAAAATGATAATAGTTAATAACAGGGGAAACCTCAATAATGTGAATTGTGTCTAATCTGTTTTTTACACATTTTAAAATCCTGATTACATTATGAGAAGCCAAATATACATTCATCTGGAGAAAATGCCACTAACCATTGTCACATTTGGTGGCTAGCTATTTCTCATCATATTGAACAAGCCATCTTAACACAAATTATCGAAATTAGATAATCCTAAGTGATAATTAGAGATTAAAGATAATCCCATGCTACAGTTCAGGAATAGGTAATCTACTCCTCAATTTATTTCTTAAGGAAATCTTGTGAATGTCTAAAATAATCTTGTTTTGTTTAATTATTTCAAAGTCCTACATGGATGACAGATATACTATATAGGTTTATATGGAATAGTTATTACATCTGAAAAATAGTGACTATTCTAACATTTTTTAATTATATTGCTCACTAATCTTAATTGCTACGATTTCAAAAGACAGTTCCAAAGTGCATCTTGAACAAACAGAAAAGTAATTAGCCTAAATTAATTGCTTTGCTGATGTGATTTGCAGTAGGTATGCTTGGCAGTTTTGAAACTCCTGCCAGTGCTTTCACAACTTGATGTTCTGATGATTTTTTAGCCTCTTTTTGCACCAGAGCAATTAACCAGATAATTGTTCTAATGTGAACCTGGCCTTAATCAGTATGTTTAGGTTCATAGTAGCAATTAACCAAACACTAAACATACATTTTAAAAGCAGCACTTAAAAGTACTATAAGAAGAGCAAAGGAAAAACTTGTAACACTTTTTTCTCACATAGCCATACTTTTTTCTACAATAAGCAAAAAAGAGTTGTAACTGTCTCCTCTGCCTCTTTTCAATTAATACAAGGTATCATTATATAGGAAAGGCAAGTGAAATTTCTGGTCCTTCATGTATTCCACAGTCATTACTAAAAGGGAAGAACCCAAAGATTGAACATTAAAATCCTATTTATTGTTCAAAAATGGGGCTATGGCTTTCAGATAAATAGCATGGAATACATAAAGCAAGCTCTATCTAAATCCAGACAATGACATTAAATCCTTACTTTATTAAGTATCAACTTTATTCAGAAATAAATAAATCTGGAAGAAAGGGGGAATCTGAACCAATTACCTGGATTTCAGCCAGAGTTTGAGCCAAATTAAAAGCAGATTTATTCATCCGACAAAAATAGCATTTATAATTCTCTCAACACCCATGTATTAAATTATTTCTCTGAGTGGGTCCCTGTGGGAGGTGCTGGTGGGTGAGGGGCAGTTAGGTGAGGGCAGAGGGCCAAAGATTAAGACATAGGTCCTCCTTACAAAGAGAAAGGCTCATAAACAAAATATCACACAGCCACACAATGATACATGCCACCAATAGAGCTATGGACCATGGATTCAGCTAGACAGTAACAAGGTGCAGTACTTCATTACAACCGCCATTATTATTTCATCTTTGCTTTAAACATAAAGGAATTCATATTCATTTCAAGGTTGATTATTAGTAACAGTGCAACTATAATTGTTAATATAACAAGTTTGCTTTCTTCATATACGCCAGTAAGTGAGGAGTAGTTTTATACTGTCTTGAATTAAACATTTTATCAGTTGAGGAATGACATACATAAAACCTTTCTGTTTTCATGAGGCAGAAAGGTTCAAGCTGAAAGTATTCTGTCATTTTTCATGTCTTCAGGAAACACCCTCCTTTCTTAATTTCCAAAAGGAAAATAGCCCAGGCACATGCGTGTCAGGTCTGCCATTTTTAATTATTATCAATCAAGTTCTAGCAATTTCTCTTCTGGTTAAACATGTGTGTACCTATCTTCTGAAATATTTCTTTATGCCACTGTTCATAAAACATTTTAGGCTGAAGCAAAATCCCTTGCACTAAATAAATAACTAATCACAGGAGATATTTATCATCTCAAGCCTTTTACAAGAAAATTGTCAGATTTAATCACCTTTCTCATATTTTCACTATTTACTTGGCTTCATTTATCACACATTTTAAAATTCTGACAACGGTGAGTTATTTTAATTACCATTTCTGGTTTGGGGAATTAAGAATAAGACAACTCATGGGAGAATTGGGGAGGGGAATGGTATAAATTTGTCTAAGCAGTCAATAAACTATCATCATTTTCATCAACAAATGAAGACTTTTTCATTGTTGGCAATTTTAAAACAGATTTGAAGTTAGGAGGCCTTCAAATCCATGAGCTTTTAGCACTGCAATCATTGTCACATAAAATCTATCCCATTCTTTTCCATAATTTAATCACGAATTCTGATTTCATAACATGGAAAACATATTTTCTAAATCCTACAAACTAAATGCCTACTATATCTATTTATTCATCTTTATATTACCTAAAAAACAAAAGCAGCAGCAGCATTTAGAGTAGCACATCTAGAAATACACATAATATGATCCCATAGAAGCTCTGTTAATGATTATTATTTGTAGAAATATTCACTTACACATTATTGCCCACTAGGAACCAAAGAAAACACAGAAATTAAAAATTACCATTATATGTTAGGACTAGAATACAAATTCACATTATTCTATCAGACAAAATGATATGACCGTGAAGAATCAATAAGCCAAACTCGCCCACACTGAACTTGGTTTCCATCTCATCTACTGAATTGGAGTGAAAAACCAAAGCAGCCTGAAACATACGCATCTCATGTAGATTTTCCTTTAGAGTGATTTGACTAGGTTAAATACTCTGGTGCTACGTATCAATTAATATTTCCTTAAAAATTATATTTAGCAACTAGAAGTACTGAAATAACCAATATCAGAACCAATATCCAATATTACTACCTACCAAACAACTAAAAAATTTCCTTTAAATTTAAATACACTAAGATTCTCATCTGAGGATAAATGCACAAATCATTTTATCATGGAAACTTTGCCTTTTATTGAAAAATATCATCAATTATTTGAAAAATCACATATAACTAAGAAAAGTATATAGATTTATTATGGCAATTATTTCTTACTAAAAGTATTAAAATCTTTAGTGAAATTATTTGTTCTTTTTAACTGAAAGACAACTTATTCAAAATATATATCCAGTATTCTCCTTTAATCTGCAATGGTATTTGCTACAACTGACAGGAAGCATTTACAGATAATGAAATATTTGTAAAAATAAATGTGCATCATTACATCCTTAAATAAATACCTATTCAAATATCATTTGTGAAAATATCTATGAAATCAACTATAAGTCATGTGTGGTACAAAACACAAAAATGAGGCAAGACTTTGTAGTTTTCCTCTAGAAACCTTGTAAGAAATGAAGAGTATTTACAAATAGGGTTATTTGGAAAAAAACGTTTTTTACTAAAAATAAGTGGTTTTAAAATATCTATAACTCTATGTATATAGTAATATATCTAAAACTTGTTACCTCTCAGATATCCCACAGGGAAAAAAGAAGGTAACATTCTAATCATGTTCTGAATGATCAAGCATAGTCTGATATCTGAGATCAGGTGACTACTGAATTTATTATCCAAACCAGGACATTTTGGAACTTAAAACAGAGCAGCAACATAAGTTCCCAACCTGACAGAATGCTGAAACCACAGGCATGGGCTGGGACTGTCTTGGGGAAACCAGGACCTGTGGTCACTCTAGGTCTCAGGCACAATAAGGTGCTGAGATACATCAAATTGGGTTCCACTCCTGGTTCCACTGGCTGTGAGCTGTCCAACATGTGTGAGCCTTAATTCCTTCATCTGAAAATGGGGTCAGTAATTCCTTCTTCAGAGTTGTTGTAGAGGTTAAATGAAATAATGTGTATAAACAACACAGTGTCTGGCACAAATTATAATTAAGTGGTAGCTATTATTAGCTATTGTTACTATACTTGTTCCAGAAGAAAAAAGAAAAGAGAAAATATTGTATACTCTGACCTCAATAGCATTGCAAAACCAATCATGGTTTTAAACAGAAGGTCTATGGTATAGAAGGACACATAAAACCATTTTTTAGACAGTTTGGAAGCCTAGCTAATAGCTACTCCAATACTATACTATCCTTCTAGGGATGGATAGAAATTATAACAAATAATTGTGAACATAAAAGAGAGTGAAAAATATGCTTACCTCAAACTAATGTCACTAGCTTAGAAAGACTCCACTCTGTCCCTACAATCCTCCCAGAACTCAGTAAAATATATTTCATTATCCTTTTCCCAAAAGTACAAATAACATAGCGTATACGTAAAACTATTCAGTGGGTTAAAGAAATAAGCTAGAATTCAGTTTTACTAAAGTTCCACCTAACCAGCCCAGCCACATTATTGGACACCAAAAGTATGCAGACAGACAGCTCCATGTTCTACAGACTGCAGGACAGTGCAGCTATAAACACCACCAGCTGTTTCAACAGTCAGCATTATTTTTGCTGCCTCTTTATTTCCAAGTTTTCAGGTTTTACAGGAGAAAATTGCTCAAACTTCACACTCAATACTCCAAGGTGAAAAATATTCATCTCCTCCAGACCACTTAACTTTAACAGAAAACAAAATATTCTCTAACTCGAATTCAACTATGCCTGCTAGATTTAATGGGTAGGTTTGGCCCCCTTGGGCACTCTTTAAACCTCAGTCTCCAGGAGAATTAAGTAATATTAGGGGATTGAAATGAAATAAAATTCTAAGTCCACTGTGACATGACATTCACAGGAAGGTGGTAGATTATCCACCTAGTCCTTGAACACTTATAAATACAATATATAGCATATGTTCACAAAACAATTCTTGGAAATAAAACACAATGGGCACTCAGCAAATATTTTATATCACCAACACCTGCTCAAATCCTCTCTGAACTTTATTTCTAAATATCACCGTTTTTTATTGAATCAACGAAAATTTGAAAGAAGAAACAGAATAAACATCCAGAGAAGATCAAGGGAGTTAGAAAAATCGTTATATAAAGGCTCATTGAGTTTTACCCTGTATATGAGGCAGGGTACTGTCTGTCAGTCTCACTGAAAGGGATGGTGGAGTCATCTGTCACTCTACAACTTTAACCTGAGAAAACCTAAAAAACTGAAAGGGCTTTTTCTATAAAAAAAAGAAAAGAGAAAGAATAGTATTAAGACTTTTCTTCATACTGAAAACAAGGGAATTATGAATCAAATACTAAGCACTGACAATGAATTCATTTTAAAATAAATAACTTTAAATCACAGATTTGAAGTTGGAGAGAGTTTAGTAAAGTATTAACAGTTCAATCCTCCTTATAATTCAGGAAACTCTCTTACAACACCCTTGTTTGAACATTAAGTGAGAGTGAGTTCTCTATTCTGGAAAGTAGTGGATGAAAATGAAGGTTCTAACTTATTTTAAGCTGAATTCCATCTCCCTCTGTAACTTCCACTTGTTGGCCAAAGTGCTGGTGCCTGAATTAACAACAAATAATTAATTTAGGTGAACCAATTAACTCTCTATTATTTGTTAAGATATTTTATCAGATAATTAAAAAAGAACTATTTGATTTAAATATGAAATATGTAAAAATCTCTACATATGGATTTTAATGAAGGAGAATTCAGTTTGTAGACCGGGTGGGGGACAGGCCGATGATATAAAAGAATGGATCATGCCACTGGGGAGTGTGGATACCTGGAGAAGGCCAAAGAGAACTGTCCATTCCTCAGCCTGGGAAGATTGTTAATAGAGAAAATGTGGGCCTAGTGTTACTAGATCCACAACTTTTTAAAAAGGAGGCCCGAATTCAAAATTTTTATGTAAACTATCCTAATTTTTAAGGTACTGGCAAATAATTCAATTTTTAAAAACACAGTATATGTCAAACCCAACAGCTTTGCGGAATGGACTCTGCTGTGGCCCACCACTTTGTACCCTCAAATGGTCTTCTTCAGAAGTTTTATTTAAAGAGAAATATCTATAGTTACTATTCTAAACTTCAACATGTATAAAGTGAAATAGCAATATTTTGCAAATGTTAATTTATACTTGAAAGAAACTGTCCACAACAGCCTAACATTTAAAATTTTCCAAATTTTATTTTTAATTTTCTTAAAATATTATGCACGCTTTGTTTTATTTTTTTCCCCCTGTGACACACTGATTTATTTTCCTCTGGGTAGATAACAAGTAATAGAATTTCTGGATGAAATCTTAGGTCCATTTTTAGTTTTTTGAGATATCTCCATACTGTTTTCTTTCTTTCTTTCTTTCTTTTTTTTTAGATTCAGAAAAGGGGGGTATAAACATTTTGGTTACATGTATTGCTTTAGTACAGTTTGAGTCAATGTTATAAGTGTGCCCATCACCCAGATAGTGTGCACTGTACCTGTTAGGTGAGAATTTACCCAATCCCTTCCTCTTCCTCCCACCTGCTTTGTTTCCACTGAGTTTTACTTCCATATGTACATATAAGTGTTGATAAATTAGTTCCAGTTTAATAGTAACTACAGGTGGTGTTTCTTTTTCCATTCTTATGATACTCCACTTAGAAGAATGGTCTCAAGTTCCATCCAGGTTGTTATAAAAGATAGTAGTTCCCCCTTTTTATGGCTGAGTAGTATTCCATGGTATACACATGGAGTACACATTTTATTAATTCACTCACATATCGATGGGCACTTGGGTTGATTCCACATCTTTGCAATTGTGAACTGTGCTGCAATAAACATTCTAGTGCAAGTGTCTTTTTCATAAAATAACTTTTGTTCCTTTGGATAAATGCTCAATAGTGGGATTGCTGGATAAAATGGTAGGTGTCTACTTTTAGTTCTTTGAGGTGATGGTTTTATATTTATACCCTGTATCTTCTCAGACTACAGTGGAGTAAAATTAGAAATCAATTCAAACAGAAACAGTCAACCTTACACAAGGACATGGAAATTAAACAACCTACTGCTGAACCACTGATGGACCAAGAAGGAAATTAAGATGGAAATCAAAAGATTCTTCAAACTAAATGACAAAGGGGACACAAGTTATCGAAATCTGTGGGATTCAGCAAAAGTAATCCTAACAGGAAAATTCATAGCCATAAATGCTTACATCCAAAAGACAGGAAGATCACAAATCAACAATGTAATGAATCATCTAGAGGAATTGGAAAAGAAAGAACAAACCAATCCCAAACTCAGCAGAAGAAAAGAAATAACTAAGGTCAGAGCAGAACTAAATGAAATGGACAACAAAAGAATTACACAGAAGATTAATAAAACAAAAAGTTAGTTCTTTGAACAGATAAATAAAATTAATGGACCCCTCACTAGATTAAACAGAAGCAGAAAAGAAAGGACTCTAATAAGCTCAATCAGAACTGAAAAAGGAGATATTACAACTGATACCATGAAAATACAAAATATCATCTCTGAATACTATAAAAATCTCTGTGCACATAAACTTGAAAATGCTGAGGAAATGGACAAATTCTTGGAAACACACAACCTCCCTAGGCTCAATCAGGAAGAACTAGACTCTTGAACAGACTAATATCTAGTCACAAAATTGAAGCAGCAATAAAGAACCTTCCAACAAAACAAGTCTTGGACCAGATGGTTTCACAGCCAAATTTTACCAGACCTACAAAGAAGAACTGGTACCTATAGTGTAGAAATTGTTCCATAACATTGAGAAGGAAGGAATCCTCCTCAACCTGTTCTATGAAGCCAATATCAGCTTGATACCAAAAGCCAGGAAAGGACACAAGAACAAAAGAAAACTACAGACCAGTATTCCTTATGAATATAGACACAAAAATTCTCAATAAAATCCTAGCAAACTGAATCAGCTGTACGTTGAAAAAATAATCCACCATGGCCGGGTAGGCTTCATCCCAGAGATGCAATGATGGTTCAACAAACACAAACCTATAAATGTGATTCACCACATAAATAGAAGTGAAAACAAAGACCATATGATCCTCTCAATAGACACAGAAGAAGCATTTGACAAAATCCAGCACCATTTTATGATAAGAACTCGTAATAAAATAGGCATAGATGGACCATACCTCAATATTATAAAAGCCATATATGACAAACCCACAGCCAACATAATACTGAATGGGAAAAATTTGAGAGCACTCTACCTTAGAACTGGAACCAGACAAGGTTGCCCACTGTCACCACTTTCAGTCAACAGAGGACTAGAAGTCCTAGCCAGTGAAATCAGGCAAGAGAAGGAAATGAAGGATATCCAAATGGGGAAAAAAGAGGTCAACTTATCGCTCTTTGCTAATGATATGATCTTATATCTAGAAAATCCCAAAGCCTCTGCCAAGAGACTCCTAGAAGTGATAAATAAATTCAGCAAAGTCTCCGGTTATAAAATCAATATATACAAATCAGTATAATTCTCATACATCAACAACAGTCAAGCTGAGAATCAAATCAAAGTCTTAACACCTTTCACAATAGCAACAAAGAAAACAAGATACTTAAGAATATATTTAACTAAGGAGGTGAAAGACCTCTACAGGGAGAACTATGAAACACTAAGGAAGGAAATCACAGAGGATGTAAACTAACAGAAAAACATATCATGCTCATGGATTGGCAGAATCAACATTCTTAAAATGCCTATAATACCTAAAGTGATTTACAGATTCAGTGCAATCCCCATTAAAATACTAATCAACATCACTTTTCACAGCTCTAGAAAAAATATTTCTATGCTTTGCATGGAACCAGAAAAGACCTCGCATAGCCAAAGCAACCTTAAGCAAAAAGAACAAATTGGGAGGTAAAAATTTACCAGTCTTCAAACTACACTACAAGGCTATAGTAACCAAAACAGCATGGTACTGGCACAAGAACCGAGACAAAGACCAAAGGATCAGAACAGAGAATTCAGATATAAAATTCTCCAAATTTTAGGGGTACACACTGGTATAATAGCTCCCTTTACATAAATACAAGATTCACATAGAAAAGTATTATGACAACATAACTTACATTAAGAACAACGACCCTGGCTATTGTTATGCTTTATTACTTTAGCTAGTGGATGCTAGTGAATTTTTTATTTCTCTTGTATTGTTATTGTATTCTGTTTTTCTAATTCACGAGCAGGTATGGTCAACTGCCAATGAAAGGCTCATATATTTGATAATGGAGATACAAATCACACGATTGAACTACCTTCGTTTTCAGGACCAATGTTAAAAATTGAAAATGGGGATATTATGTTTGTGATAGTCAACTTAAAATATGAAAATACCTTTTGTAAAGATCTATTAAAATCAATTATATTTTATTTAATTCCTACTGGCAAAAAAGAATAAAAGAACCATTATAAGTGTATTGCTGTCAAGATGCTCAGACCACTCAGTTTTTTACATAGCAGCTTTTTACATCCAAACCATGCTGCTTTTGGACTCTGTGTCCAACATACCAACACATTGAAGACAAAATTGGATGTGAAATAACAAAAGATTTATATCAAATACAAATCAATATTTCACTAAACTTAGAGTCAGAGAGAGTGGAGGAGACATAATAACTAAATGTTTAATTTAAATCATTGATAGAAATAGTCAGTGTCCTCTTTTCATAAGACACTTGAATTTTATTTGTATTTAAAAGCAATGGTAAATGTCAAATGACTACTAGACCATCCTTCCGAATACAAGAAAATACCACACTGTTTAACTCTCTAAACACAAAAAGTGCTTTCAGAAAAACAAAGATAAAGAGCAGCATGTCTTAGTCACACATATCAGTTCAAAGACCACAAAACGCTAACAGATATCATGAGCAAAACAGTAAAGTCCCTCAATGACTACATATTTTTAAATTTGTAACTTCAAAAAGAATTGTTTACAGATGAGAACTTTTAAAACCTAGGATAAATCTTATAGATAAAGAACTGAGACAAGTATAAAAGTTTATCTTAATTTGAGGAATCCTTTATTAAAACTATCAACATTAAAGACAGATCCTTGTAATAGGTAGTACATATAAAATAATATCCAGAAGTTCCACTATACTTTCATTATGAAAGAAAATAATGAGTTTAGTTAAAAAATCAATAATTTGACATATGAATCTCAATTGTGTGTGAAATCCTAGCAATGAAATGGAAAACAGACTCATTAGCCATTTACTTTTTCTTCTTTGTACTCACCACTCTTTACTGCAGCAATGATGGAAAAATACATGCATTGAAAAGCTAAAGAAAAGTCAAACGAATGGTCTAAATTTAATAGAAATAGTATTAATATGACCTTCCCCTGAACAAGAAGATGGTGAAGGGATTAAATGAGAACACGTGTAAAGCGCCTATCAATTACCTGCATAATAAAGGTTACTTTCTTCCCCTCTCTCCTTACAAGGCTCACTATTATCATTAAGTCTTATGTCACCTAAACAGAGTGTGACCTTTGAGAACAGGAGGGACTCAGTGCCCCACAGTATGAGACGGTACCAAGTATTTAGTAGGGGGTTAATAAATGTTTCCTGATTTACTGGAGGATAATAATAATGAACAAATGTAAAACAGAAGCTAATTGATAGGCTAAATGCATTAGTGCATTCCAGTGCCCTCTATATGGAAGGTTACTAACCCCTCTCAGCTAAGTGCTGAAATTATAATTAAGTCTGATGGGAAGTCCTAGATTTATATCAATATAATTACAAATATTACTTAGCTTAGTAATATAATATGGCAAGAACAATGAGATGAGTAATTTAGATGATACCGCAAAGTGGGTTTTAATGTTTGAAGCTTCTATTACAGTATACAGGATAAATGCAGGTAGTGTAATTAAAACCTAAAAGAGCCTGATCTTTAAAACTCTACTGCTCAACCTCATTAAAATGCATGTTTTCTCAATTAATCCAAACTTTTCCATTAAAAACATAAAAATACACTTTCATTCCTTACAAATAAATCTCTACAATACATATATTTAGGATCACACACCAAATAATGATTACAGTTAGTTAAGGAGGGAAAAAAATGATTGCAATGCACTAGGTTTGAGTACATGGAGACTAACAAAGGGAATGAAAGACAAAGTGAGGGCTGCTTACTTTTTCATTTGTAAATTACCCAGTTATGACTAGATAAGCATTTAAAGAGGAAGAGGACTATAAATCCACACCTCCCCCAACATCTGTTTAAATGATACAAACCTAAGCAAAATGTTTACTTAGGTGATAACCCATATAATCATATATGGACTGCATCTTATTTACCATTCATAGTATCCTCCAATTAGTGACTCTTTTACACATGTTAGGTGTACAGAAAACTGTGGTGGAATATAATCGACTTGTTGTAGAAACACTATTCTTTAAATTTGATGCATCACCACCCGAATGTTTATAACAGCACAATTCACAATTGCAAAGATGTGGAAACAACCCAAGTGTCCATCAATACATGAGTGGATTAATAAAATGTGGTATATGTATACTATGGAGTACTATTCAGCTTTAAGAAACAATGGTGATATAGCACCTCTTCTCCTGGAAAGAGCTGGAACGCATTCTACTAAGTGAAGTATCCCAAGAATGGAAAAACAAGCACCACATGTACTCACCATCAAATTGGTATTAACTGATCAATACATAAGTGCACATATAAGAATGACATTTATTGGATGTCGGGCAGGGAGGAGGGGGAGTGGGGAGGAGGGGATGGGTATATGCATACACAAAGAGTGCAATGCGCACCACCCGAGGGACAGACGCACTTGAAACTCGGACTTGGGAGGGGGAGGGGGGACAAGGGCAACATACGTAACCTAAACATCTGTATCACCATAATATGCTGAAATAAAATAAAATTTTAAAAAAAACCTCAAAAACAAAACAAAACAAAATTTGGTGCATCACTAAGAAATTTATCAGAATAATAAGCTAATGTTAAATACCTAAAACCACAAGATAAGGTTTATATACGTTATTTTATTATGAAAAGCTTTTTAAAGATTACTGTAAATTGTCATATAACTTCCTATACAGAATATTGATTATAGAGAATTTTACTTTTTAAATTTGTATAATTCAATTTTCTTTAGATTTTGATACACTTCATATAGCAAATATTACTCAAAAACAATAGACACCTCTGATAAATGATGATCATATACCCACTTTAGATTAGTAAATTTCTCAAGAAAAATTTTACTTAAAGTCACGTCAAGGCTGTCACATAATTTAAAGAATAATTCAGGGTAACTTAAGAAAATGTCACTAGAATTTACCATAATTGGGGAAAATGGAGTCTACACGATTTTATTTTTAAAGTATAAAAGGAAATTAAAAGAGAGGGGATGTCCTGAATTTAAAGCATTATCTGACACAAGCTTAATAAATTATTTCTCCTATTTTTAAAAGGATATTTAAAAGAATAATCTAAATAGGTTTTAATTTTAGATGAAATAGTGCTTTCTATTTTGACAACAAAATATTTTTAGTGGCCTATAGTTTAAAAAAAAAATACTTGAAAAGCTATGATCAAAAGAATCCTACCTCATACCTATATTTACAAACCTACTGAATCAGTAGTGCTAGTGCTACTGTGCAGTTGTTTTCATGATAAAAGTCTCCTTTCAAGGTTTCCTTAACTTTTTCTTACTTTATGAAATATTTCAAAGAAAAAGGTTTACAATCATTATAGGAAAATTTTCCCATTTTATACATTTTACACTATATTATATGACTTCCATTTTTAAAATAAATTATATTTATATATAGAAAGAGAGAACAAAGGTCATCCTTAGCCAGGCATGGTGGTGAACGACTGTTATTTCAGCTACTCGGGAGCCTTAGGTAGAGGATTGCTTGTGCCCAGGAGTTCGAGGCCAGCCTGGGCAACATATTGAGACATCTCTGAAAAAAAATGCCATCCTTAAGAAATGGTCTAAAAGCACAATGTTCGAGACAGTTTCTGAGAATCATTTTCCCTGAAAAACGAACAGTAAAGCCAACCATAAAGGCTGCAAAAATATTAAAATGACAAATAAACGATATATCTTAGACAGATAACAAAGAAAAAAATCCAACAGACTATTGTTCTATAACATTTGTGTCAAAGCACCTAAAAACTTTGCTTCCCTTATAAGAAGTGGATGCATTAAATAATGTATAGATCTAGAAGGTTTTCAAAACTTAAACATATTGATTTGAAAAGGCATAAATATATTCGATTTTACAACAAGATGACAGGCCTTGTTAAAATGATAATCAGTATTTGCTACATGTTTTCCTTTGGAAAAGTGTTTCTAAGATGTCATATAGTGGTTACCTGTCATTTATGATCCAGTTCAGACAGAGATTGAGAGAGCTAAGATTCTTGCACCTCTTGACAATTTCCATCACAGTTTCATTATCCAGTTCAGTGATATGACGTAGGTCCAAGCTGGAAAGGTTTCTTAGCTAATGAGATAAAATGAAAGATGAAAAAGGTAAATGCTACATTTACTCTCAAAAATGACAGTTTATTACAAGATAGAATATCACTATAAAATATTTAAAATAGATAGTAGTCTATTATAGAATCTTTTAATTAAACTTGTTTATTTAATATTTTACATACTAGAGTGTAGAAATCTATAAATATATGAATGGCAACAAACATTAAAATAAAATGGATTTTATTGCAGAAGCATAAAAATCAGAAGTTAGCGATCTATTGTCCAATAGGTGGGGAAGCTATTGAATATATAACATTAAGTACATACAACTTGATAAAGATTAACATTATTCAACTTCAGATACTATTTTCATAATTACAATGGTACTTCCATGTTTTCTCACTTTTAAAAGGTGAAATATGAGTAAATGGTTACTTCAGAGATACCTTTGTGGTATTTAATCAATGTACTCCAAATTATACTATTATGGGTGTATGTTTCACCATGAAACAATATAAAACGTTTAAGAAGCAAAGATTTTTTTCCAGGTACCACTTTCTCCATTTCTTCATTTTCTCTACTCCTTTCTTTAAGTTTTTTGTCTTCTTCGGATATTTAATCTCCAAAGTAAATTAATAATACCATTTATATAAAGGTGGTAGGATCTTAATTATCCTCTTCAAATAAGTTACATTTTCAAATATTAAGCTATTTTTATTTAATAATAAAAAATTAATCTGGAGGCATGTGGTGGACCACACACCCCTCCCACCAAAGATGTCTATGCCCTAATATGTTACCTTACAAGGCAAAAAATAATTAGCAGCTGTGATTAAAGTTATGGATCTTGAGATGGGGAGATTATCTCAGATTATCTGAGTAGGCCCCATCTAATCACATGAGCTCCTCATAAGCAGAGAACCTTACCCAGCTAAAGTGAGGGAGACGTGATGGAAGATACAAGAGACATTTGAATTACGAAGGGGATTCAACCCAACTTTATTAGCTTTGAAGGTGAAGAAAGGGGCCAGGAGCCAAGGAATATGACTGTAGAGTTGGGAACAGCCCTCAGCTGACAACCAGTACAAAACAGGGACCTCAGTCCTACAACCTTAAGGAACTTAATTTTGTCAGAAACCTGAAGGAACAAGAAAATATATTCCCCCCTCAAGCTTTCAGAAAGGAACACAATCCAGGTTACACCCTGAGTTTAGCTTGCTGAGACTCATGTCAGATGGACTTCTAACTTACAGAATAGTGAGATAATAAATTTGTGCTGTTTTAAACTGCTGAATGTGTAGGAATTTATTACAGCAGCAACAGAAAACTAGTACATAGCATTTCCAGAACCCTGAGGGAGCTCTCCCAGGACTGGCTTGTCTTCTCTAGGCTACTGTCAAATCCTACCATAAGAGGGGGCGGGTTACCCCTGCAGGAAGTAGACTTGCAGGTATAACCCAACTGCTAAAGGCCCCAGAGAAGCGAAACAGCTAAATTCCACCTGTGTGTCAGTTCAGCTTAAACCCCAGTAGAGGGCAGACACTTGAATCTCCCCTGAAAATGTTCTGTATTTCTGTTGTCCAATATGGTAACCACACGCAGCTACTGAGCACTTAATACATGACCAGTGTGACAGAGGACATGAATTTTTTTATTTTATTTAATTGTAATTCATTTATATTTAATTTCATGTCTGCAACGTGATGAGTGGCACAGCTCTAGACAATGGTTGTTGGAGGGGTGGAAGGCAAGTCAGCCAGGCAGTACTCGTACTCAGTACCCTCTTTCCCCTTCAGCTCACAAAGGGAGAAGCTACAGAGAGAGAGAGTTCATACAGAATCACTATTCATTGCTCTCTGAAGTATGCTGAAGAACTGTGGAGAGAAACAGAGAGAACTAAGAGACATAAAATACAAAAAGGTCCACACCAGTGGGTCTTTCTAATTGAGACAGTAAACTTCTGTAACGTTGTCTTCTAAGCATTGGTGAAGAGAAAGCTTCAGGAAACCTTTGCTGCAGTCGGCTTATCAGGCCAGATGTTCAAGAAAGTCACATCCAGTCCAGTGTAGAACTCAGGAAAATGACTCTTCAGAATGGAGGCAAGACCAGGAAAGAAGAAATGGGTTCTGACAAAGTTCCTGTTTAAGTCACCACAGGCTAAGGGCTTTACCAACATCAGCACATAATTGGTACTTGGCAACCAAAGCATACCGTAAGGGAAGAGACTCACTCTTGTTAAAATAAAACAGACCATTCTGGCTGTCTCAGCAGCTCCAGGCAACTGACCAGTCAGAACGTGGACAGACTCCTTCAGTTTCTCCTTCATCAAAGGTGTCCTTACTCTAATAATAATAGTGAACACCAAGCCCAGGGACCAAAGGTCAGCTGTTTGGGCTCTCAAATTCTGCCCCAAACATAGCTCCTGATCCCTATGTCTTACCTCTCACTGTAGCTAATTTTTTTTAAGTATCTAAAGAGACAAAAAAAGCAGGAACTATATGGAAGATAAAATAAATAGCAAAATAGGTTTCTATAATCCTTCTGACCTCGCTAAAATTCACTTAAGGAATCAAAGGGCTCGTGCATGTGCTCCTTGCTATGTTTTCTTCCCTCCTAATACCTGACCTATCTCCATGTGGTGGGCACAGGAATTGACGTCATCCACAGTCATGGCTGGGTTTGGAGCAAAGTGGAAGGCTATGAGTCCAGTGCCAATGCCTTTTATGAACAGGAGACATGAGGAGTATGGAGTAAGATGGCAAAAAAAAAAAAAGAAGGAGGAGACAGAAGTAAAGCCAAACAGCACAAGTCTCAAAGTCTCAGTGTTTTGTTTTGTTAATTATATTTGTTGTTGTTATTTTTCATGAGAGGTAGGAAACTGATGGTCTGGAAGCAGCCATGGAGAGCACAGAGGATCCTGGCCCCACCTTCTGACTCTGAGAAACACAGTGAGAAAATAAACAGGTGTGGTGGGCAGATTCTAAGATGACCCCAATAACCCATACCCTAGTATAACACCTACCCATTGAGTGTGGCAAGACATGTGAATAGGGTAGGATATTCTCATTACAAAGCAAAGGTAAAGGGATTTTGCAGCAGGAATTATGGTCCCTCACCAGCTGGCATTGAATGAATCAAAAGGGAAAGTATCCTGGGTGGGCCTGACCTAATCAGTTCAGCCCTTAAAAAGGGTCTAGAGGTCAGAGAGATTCCCCTGCTGGCCTTGAAGAAATGTTGTGAGAAGGACTATAAGAGGCCTCTAGTAACTAAGATCAGCAAGAAAATGGGGACTTTAGTCCTACAACCACAAGGAACTAAATTCTTTCCAACTACATTAGCTTCAAAGAGAAAGTGAGCTCTAGAAAGAAAACATCCCTAGTTGAGAACCGGACTGCCTTGTGAGACCCTAGGCAGAGGGCCCAGCTAAGCCAGGTCTGGACTCCTGACCTACGGAAACAGTGAGATGATAAATACACATCGTTTTATGCTGCTAAATTTGGGGTAATTTGTTGCGCACCAATAGAAAACTAATACAGGAGGACTGCAGGGTTGGCTAACCACATGTAAAAGACTGGAACAGAACCCACACCTATCACCTCTCAAAAAAAATCGACTCACGGTGGATAACAGACTTAAACCTAAGACATGAAACTATAAGAATTCTAGAAGAAAATGTTGGAAAAACTCTTATAGACATTGGCCTAGGGAAAGAATTTATGAAGAAGACCTCAAAGGCAATCACAGCAACAACAAAAATAAATAAATGGGACCTGATCAAATTAAAAAGCCTCTGCACAGCCAAGGAAACTATCACGAGAGCAAACAACCTACAGAATGGGAGAAAAATATTCATATGTTACATATCCAATAAAGGGCTGATAACTAGAATCTATATAGAACTCAGGAAAATCAGCAAGAAAAAAATCAAACAACCCTATCAAAAAGTAGGCAAAGGACATGAACAGAAACTTTTCAAAAGAAGATAGACTAATAGCCAACGAACATATGAAAAAATGCTCAACATTTCTGATCATCAGGGAAATGCAAATCAATACCACAATGAGATATCACTTAACTCCAGTGAAAATGGCCTTTATCAAAAAGTCCCAAAACAATAAATGTTGGCATGGATGCAGAGAGATAGGGAACACTCGTACACTTTGGTGGGACTGCAAACTAGTACAACCTCTGTGGAAAGCAATATGGAGATACCTCAAAGAGCTACAAGTAGAACTATCATTCGATCCAGAAATCCCATTACTGGGCATCTACCTAAAGGAACAAGAGACATTCTGTAAAAAAGACATCTGCACTAGAATGTTTACAGCAGCACAATTCACAATTGCAAAGATGTAGAAACAACCCAAGTGTCCATCAATACATGAGTGGATTAATAAAATGTGATATATGTATACCATGGAGTTCTACTCAGTAACAAAAAACAGTGGTGATCTAGCACCTCTCGTATTATCCTGGATAGAGCTGGAGCCCATTCTTCTAAGTGAAGCATCACAAGAATGGAAAAATAAGCACCATAAGTACTCACCATCAAATTGGTATTAACTGATTTCACTGATGAACACTTAAGTGCACATATATTAGTAACATTCACCAGGTGTTCGGCTGGTGGAAGTGGGGAGGAGGGAATGGGTATATTCACACCTAATGGGTGCGGTGTGCACCATCAGGGGGATGGACATGCTTGAAGCTCTGACTCAGGTGGGGCAAAGGCAATAAATGTAAGCTAAACATTTGTATCCCCATAATATGCTGAAATAAAAAAAAAATAAAGAAAACTAATACAGAAGGGCTGCAGGGAACATCTTTGAAGAGAAGCCAGGTTTCACTTAAGACAAGGGGAATATCCTTGGCCACTTTCAGCACTGAGGCTCACTGCCTCTCTTTAGGTGCATATGTTCACAAAAGTACAGAGTGAGATGCTTGGTCTATTCTGCCTTCTCCTCTACATTTATCTTTAGCTGCCAAGGAAGTAATTCCTGGAAGACAGTCAGTTCTGATATGGCCACTCTTGTTAGCTCCATATTAGGTGAGAGAGACAGAGACACAGAGAAAGGTGGAGGTATTGCTAAATTCCTTAAAACAACCTTACTCATGGGAAGATGGGTTTAAAGGAAACGCTTCATGGAGATGTTTGCATAGCTGCTGGCTTTTACTCTATTCATACTTTGTCAACAGTCACAAGCTTCCATATAGATCTTAATACCACAAGTTAGCTGTCTTTTTATCTTCCCTAAAGTTTTATCTTTCATGAGATTTTGCACTAGGGCTGAAGAAGTGGCCAAAATGGTTTCACTGGTCAAGTTTTCTTATCCTTGATTGAGCAAAGTTGAACCTGTACACGTCAAGGATCTGAGTCACTGTTAAATGTGATATTCCTTTTACTAACATTCCCCGCACTTCCATTTTCTATCTAAAAATCATCATTTTTTAAACCAGATTATCTTTACAGTTAGCTTTCTTTACAGGACATTTTTGATCCCCATACCCAAAAAGTTTTTGTCACTATTGGCGATGTACTGTTCCAGTAATAAATAAAGAATCAAACAGCCCCTTTGAGCTGCAGATGCTGGGCGGCTTGCTGGGCACATGTGCTGATAGCAGCCCCATGTTGGTACCACAGCAAAATCAGAAATAAATACCCTAAGTGGACCCAAAGGGCTGCTTGAAAATACTTTGATGCATGACTATGAAACCTATAAATGTTAAGGATTAATTTTGTTGTCTATAATCATATGCATATGTGAATGGCTGTAGATAGCCATGCATAATACACATATAGCGTCATTTTACTTTCCCAATTACTCTTTATTATAGTCTCTAGGAAGATGCAAACATTATAAAGGTTTTATGCAGTCACATAAATATCTCCTACACAAGCATATTCTGGGGTATAGCACAGCTCCTGACATGGAGTTTCTATTTGAATTCTTACATATCTCTTAGCTTCCTTCATTGTAAAGTATCTCTTCTCCACGGCAATGTCAATGTGCTTAATGCCACTGAACTGTACTTAAACATAGTTAAAATGGCAAACTCTACATTAAGTATATATTACCGTGATAAAAAAACATTGCTTCATCAACCAGAAGTTGGTGAGAGCATACAATAAAAATTCTGCAGAGAATAAAATTTAAAGTTTCTTGTGCTAGTTCAGTCCCTCATAGTAGGAAGGATTAAAGAGGTTGGAATAACTTACTGAAGTGCAAATAATAGAAAGAGAGATGCCAGCAAACCTAAAACTATGTTATAGACTTGTGAAAATGCAAAGACATCTTCTAGAACTAATCTACAGGAAGAAGTAATAATTGCAGTTACTATCTGTATGTGACAAGATTCTAATTCTAGTTGACTTTTGAACTTTTTGTAACCCTACATGCAGGCCCACTCCTCAGTGTCAGGCAGATCAGATGACAAAAGTAAGCCACTTGTGACTGTTTCTGTCCTCTATTTACTGTCCATGAATTGAACATTTCTTACTCTTCCAATTGAGCACAAATGCATCCAAGAGGAAACAGTTTTACCTTGGCTCTCATACTCCAGGATTCTACTGAGAACTTGAAGAGTATTTTACTCTCATTTTTTTGTGAGCTGACAGTCACTATGTTCACACGGCCTTCCCTATGACCATTTTGGCCAACTCAACTTGAAATATGACAGTATCCAAAGGCAGTTTCAGGAAAGTAATTCCCAGTAACCAGCATCATTATAAGAAACAGACCCAGAGCCTCCATGGGATGTGGCATTTTTATTCAAAACTCCAGAAACAGCCCTGTCAAATTCAACACATTGCTTCCCCTGCTATGAGAAATTCATTATAGTGCCCTCCAGTGTTTCATAAAACACTACCTAAAGTAATCTTTCATAGTCTGAAACAGATAATTACATTTAGCAAACTGACATTTTAATTAAACTTACTTTCCTTATAATTCACTGGTAGTCTTGGGTTATACAAATCACAGAGGATTTGAATAAGCAAAGCCTTACAACGAAGATCTAAATGCTTCATTCCAATTTTCAAACGTTTAGTAAGGTATTTTTTTAAAATACCCAAGTCAGAATGTAGAACGTAGGTAATCACCTTTCAGTTTGGTACTGCTTTTATTATTAAAAATATGACTTCTAAATGATTCACGTTAAAGACTAAAATTAGTCAATGATTGGCATGGCCACGTATGTACTTAAATATAAAATGAGATACTAAAATGTTACCTAGGAAACACAGGCTTGGAGGGTTATAAAAAGACCTCAAATGGCTTGCAAATTTTCTTAAGACCCTACAAAAGTAAAAACGAAATAAAACCCTCAATTATACAAGCTGACTACAGAGAATGAACCAACAAAAGAAGACTCATGGCAGCATGGATCTTCCACCATTTCAGTCTACCGGGAATAACTTATGTGAGACCAGCGGGAAGTGATAATTTTTGGAAAGAACAAAAACTTCTGTATAATTAAATATGTGCAAATGTCAATTAGTATATAAATTCTTCTTGCCAGCACTGCAGATATTGGCTTTATTGGGACCAGGTTTCTAAGCACTCAGTTGTAATCTTTAAAGAGCTAAGTCAAGGGTTAAGACAAGCCTTGCTGATGAAGGCATTACTGGGGCTCTAGATCAGCACCACACTCACCTGCCAAACACCTGTCAGACTGCCAGGACGGAGACCCCAGAGAGCCCAAGGCAGAGGAAGATAGAAAGGTCCGAGAAAGTCAGTTATGAGAAAATTGGGGGGAGCTGCTTACTAAGGACAAGGAGAGAGACTGAAGGAGAAAGGGAAGGGGGTCATAGTGTAGATTGTGTAGGGTAAATATAGGGGGAAAAAAGTAAAGAAATGAAGACTGCTGGGAATGGGAAAAAACAGGGGCATAGAGAATTTCTGTCCCCACGCATAGGAAGACTTCCACACCTTGACAGGGTGTGACATCTACACTTAGAGAAGAACGTGGCTGGACAAGGGAGGGAATGCATAGCATCCCTTCTACTCATCAACTAGGCTTGCAGCTCAGTTGGGTTAAGGCTGGCACTCTAGTATAAAAATTGTAATAAAAAGCTAAATAAGCCACATTTAGGACATCAGGCAAGTCCTTCCCAGCACCTCATTGAACTGAGAACATCAGGGTGGAAATGAAAATCTTTTAAATTGCCTTAAACCTTGGCAGAGACAATAAAAATTGCTAATACTATCCATGGAAACAGGACTTCCAGGGCCTCAGAATCCACAGTGGCTCTCGTGTCAATTCTCAGGCACCTCCTCTACGTACTCCCTTTCACCCACTGCCTTGCCAATCACACTGGGCTTCGTCTCTGCATTATTTTCAAACCCAAGGCCTGTTTAGTTCTACCATTCGCCTACTATATCTGACATCTTTCTCTACTTTATTCACATTCTGTTTCGTTTTCCAGTACACTTTACTGTCCTGCTTCTCAGAGGTGTCCCTTCTAACCCCTTCTTGCCACAGCACCAGCCAGATTAATCTCCCTCAAACAACTTTAATCATATCTCCCATCCTCTCCAAAGTCTTTAGGAAACAAAATATTGCTGCAGCAAAGAGGAAACCTAGGGCTTCCAAATCGAGGCCCTTCACTGCCCATCCCTACCATTCCCTGAAATCTGATTCGCTAACTTGAATCTCTTTCCCCAGATTTTGAGAAGTTGTTCTCACTGTGCTCAGTGAACTGTGCTCATTATTTTAAAACTGCTCTCACTTCACTCATTTTACTCAGTAACTTCGAAGTGTCTCTTCTCCTCTCCCTTCCACTTATTCAACTGACTGGTTCAAATCTCCTATTTTCCACAAAGCCTCCTTGATTACTTTAGAAAAGGGGAAAAAAATAAAGTCTCGGAAATATACTTGCCTTAATGCAAATTATTAACCAGGCAGTTCCCAACATATCTATGCCCTTTAAATGGGGAATCATTAATTGGCAACAGCTGCCAAGGGACCAGGGCACAACCTTTCCTTCCTGTTACAACTACTTAGGAGTGCCCTCTCTGACTTCTTCATCTCCTTCATCTTCCCTTCCTGTTCCCTTCCTCCTCCCCAGCCAGCCTTTTCCTAGGCTGTGCTGCTCAGGATGAATCTCTCTTTGTAAACAGTTGAAATCTCCTCTTACTGCTTAAGCTGGTCCGAATCTGAGTCTCTGATGCAGTAGTTGATGTGCCTCTTCATTCGATCATTCACACTCATTTAAATGTTTCCTGACCCCTGGCTCTAACCTTGGCTACATGCTAGGATCACCGGGGAATTTTAGAAGAAAATACTAACAGCCAGGCCCCATACTTAGAGATTCTGATCTAACTGCCTTGGGATAGGGCAAGTCATTAGTATCTCTGAAAAGTATATCCAGTTGATCCCAGCCTGGGCTGGGAACCACTTCTCTAGTGCAGAACAATTGATATTTAAACCCAATTACTGAAAGTGTAAAAATAATTTGTACAGCTCAGTCTGTTTAATCACTCAAAAAAGAATGCAGATGGTACTATTTATGTAGTCAGTAACTATTGATTGGGCACCTACTATGTACCAGGAACTATTCCAGCTGCTAAAAATATAGCAGGGAACAAAACAAACAAAAATCCCTGTTCATAGGGTACTTATATTCCTAGTTGGGGGGTGGGGGCAATAAATAAATAAACAAATTATTCAGTATGTTGAAAGTTGTTCAGTCCTACAGAGAAAAATAAAGCAAGGCAAGGTGGGTGGAGAAGAGAGAGAAGGAAGATGGGGTGCAATTTTAAACAGGCAGTCAAAGGTTATCTCATTGAAAAGATGATATTTGAGCAAGGATTTAAAGGAGGTAAAGGGCAAACGAAATCATGTTGATGTCTGGGGCAAGAGTTAGTGCAGTGCACAGGTCCTGAGATGGAAACCGGCCTAACATTTTGGAAGGTTAGTAAGAAGCCACTGGTGCTGCACCAGAGTGAATGGAAGACTATGAGGAGACTATCATGGTCAAAGAGGTGAGTGAGGAAGGGAAGACTACAGAGGGCCTTTGCAGGCCCTGTAAGAATTTTAGCTTTTGTTCTAAAGAATTTAGGAGCCACTGGAGAGTTTTAAACAAGACTGTGCCATGATCTATCCTATATTTTTAAATGATCATTCCAGCTTCTGTGTTGAGTCTAGAACATAGAAGCAAAGGTGGAAGCAAAGAAAGGCTATAATGAATTAATCTAGTCAAAAGATATCAGTGACTTGGGCCACAATGACAGCAGCTGGAGATGATATGAAATGATCAGAATCTGGATATGCAATTTTTGAAAGTAGAATCAATAGAATATTTTGCCAAATAGGTTTGGGGGCTTGAGAGAAAAAGAGGAGTCAAGGATGATTCCAAGGTTTTTGGTTTGAGAAACTAGAAGGTATTGTTGCAACTAACCAAGATAGTTTGCGGGCAGGTAGGAAAGATAGTTTTGTTTTGAATATGCTATGTCTGAGATGCCTAGATATCCAAGGAGAGATATCAAATAAACTTACAAGTCGCCAACATATAAATTTCATTTACACTTCTAAATTTTATTGATAATTGTATTAGTTATATATAAATGTTAAATTTATTAAGTTAGTTAGGTATAAACGGTAGTCTTACAATTTATAGTGAATGAAAAAATAAATTATTAATTACCTGATTAAATTAATATGCAGACATACATACTCACAGCAATAAAATTGCATAAAATCTAGGCCAACTCTACAAACATTACATTAACAGCAATAGTGTGCCCACACCACCTAGGGCAGTTATAAGGCTGGATTCATTTCTTTAGCCTATCAAAGCATAATTTAGCCTTCAAAGCCCCAGTGAACATCCTCTGTAAAGCCTCCTGGGATGCCCACATTCAGAGGAGGAAATTCTGACCTCTGTACAACCATTGGCGTTGCTCATTTTTTAATAATTTGGTCTAATTAAGTGTATGTTTCTCCCACTAGAGTCAAAAGCAAGCTACTGCCGGTCAGGGCCATATCTTATTCATCTTTGTGTTACCAGCGCATAACACAGTACTAGGCACAAACACATTTATTAAATGCTTATTACTGAATGACTAAATTTGAAATCAGGATCAAAACTTTAGAGACAACTTTATTCATTTATGTTTCCAGAAATCGGTGCTCCATTCTTTTAACTACATCAAATACTGGACCTGCAGCTCTGATGCTGCATGCTTTTAAAAAGTGTTCCATTTGAACATAAACTTAAATAATATGTAAATATTAAATAATAAAAAACAACATTCTCATTCCACACAATTAAAGGTCATCTTAGAACAAGAATCATAATGAGTTCTCTATTTACGTATTTATTCTTCAAATGCAGAACATTTTTTTTAAAGCCTCTGTAAGTTGTCAGAGTTTTGAAGTACATGTGGCAGGAATTTTGAGTAGTTCACCAAAATTTTAATCACTGTCTTTTGCTGCAGAAATGTGAATTTGTTAATTGGATTTCTGCTCCTTAGTATACCAATTCAGAATGGATGCTCTGCTCTTCCTCTTTCACTCTGGCAGGCAGCACAGTCTCTAATTGACTTTTTTCTAGGATTTTTCTTTCCACCAAATCCCTTTCTTTTCTCCATATAAGATTTCTAGAGCTCACAAAGAACTACAAACAGCACTTAAAGTTAGCAGCAGTAAGCAGCCTTGTCACTTTTTTACCCAGCAGGAGCTAAGAACCAGAATTTCTCTTCAATTAAGAAATAAAATATTCACACTGTTCCACTTAAGTAAGAAAAAAAATCAAAGCTTAAACAAATTAAGGGTAAATTAAGTCAAATGTTAATGCAAGCAAGGAGAGGCTGCTTCAACTAATTGGAATGGTTGTGTACTTCTTTCATTTCCTCATACCAAGTTCAGCCATCTACAAAAAAAGAAACAGTTCACAAAATTTGGAACCAATTTCAGTCACTTGCACCCATGTATCACACTTCAAAAGTTTTGGAAATATGTTCCAAATGAAAGTTTTACAACTTACTTTTAAAAATAGTGAAATAACTAAAATGCCACTAGCCCAAGACAAAAGCTTATCATATCCAAGCCAAGTGACCTGTACATTGGCCTCTTGATCTTATGCTGTCTATTAAAGCACAAGTCAAACCATTTCACTTTTTATTTTTAAATGTATTAAGCTGAAAAACAAATGAATGAAATTAATAATTTTTAAATCCATTTTCTGGCATTCCAAAAATGTTACAGAAATGTTGTACCTATTCTCTAAAATGTCTTTTTTTTTTTTCCTCCTGGTTTAGAATATGCAATATCTTCCCATCAAAAATCTCTTAGTTTTACATTATCATATATGGGTCTCAGCTGAGAGCCAAAGCTCAGAGTAAAGAGTGCCTATATCTTAATTTCACAAATTAATCTTCCTGTTCTATGACTAGGCATCCTATCAAAGAGTATATCAGAAACTTTGAGCCAAAAAGCTGTGGTGCACAGGATTATAACAACCAGCTGGGCCACCCATAAGCTCTGGGCCTTCTACACTACCATAAACAGATTGCCTAATATGTGGAGGAACACGATGAGGTCCCTGTCAACAGGTCACTACAGCTTCTCTCTGGGGTTTACTGCAAAGGTCTAGAGCACCCTAAATCACCCTAGAAGAAACCAGATAATCTAAGCATACAGCAGCAGCTTTCTCTCCTTCCAATCTTGAAGCCATTTTTATGAGAAGAAACATTCCAAAATGCATACATAATTTTCTGCCTTATTCCTGCCCTAAATTTCCCAAAGAAAGCCATAAGTCTAATATAAACAATCTAAAAATGAAGCAGTCGGATCACCCACACTAGTGAGAAAGGAGTCACAGAATTTGGTCCTAAAAGAAATCACAATGTAGGTCTAAAAAAAATAGAACTTCTCTGGGAGGCCGAGGCGGGCGGATTGTTTGAGCTCAGGAGTTCGAGACCAGCCTGAGCAAGAGCGAGACCCCGCCTCTACTAAAATTAGAAAGAAATTAATCGGCCAACTAAAAATATACAGAAAAAATTAGCCGGGCATGGTGGCACATGCCTGTAGTCCCAGCTACTCGGGAGGCTGAGGCTGTAGGATCACTTGAGCCCAGGAGTTTGAGGTTGCTGTGAGCTAGGCTGACACCACGGCACTCACTCTAGCCCAAGCAAAAAGAGTGAGACTCTGTCTCAAAAAAAAAAAAAAATTGAACTTCTTCCCCAACCTTTGGCATTATACTTGATTTAATTATTCATGGTTATTACCGAAGTTCCCTAATCACTTGTGTTAGGCAGTGAAGGAATGAACACTTTTCAGGTGAAAAAAAATCTTAGAGGAGTCATACTTTTAAAGGGGCATGTAAAGATTAATACTCAAAGCCCAAATCGATAACTCTCCCAACACTGAATCAGATCTCATTTGTTTTAGTTAGTTTTACCTTGTTCTACAAAACAGTTTCAAGAAGCAACACCATTTGGTTTACAAAGTATTTAAATTTGGAATTAATAAGTTTTAGTCCCTAACTCCTCTAATCACACTCAATGTTAACAGCTGGAAGTGAACGAGCTAAAATTCTAGGTTAATGATTATGATAAAGCATATAGACAGTAAATTAGTCATCAGTTAAGAAATGATAATCAGAAAGAAGGTCTTTATGCAGTTTTCCTTGATATTAAATAACACTGAACAGGAAATTATGTTATCATTAAAGCAGATAATACAAATTTTTCCAAAATGAGAAACAAAATTTATAGCTTTGATTTATATATTAAAGCACTACTTTCTGATTCAAAGAACTGTCCTTTTGTAATACTGTTCTCTCAACCACTTTTGAACACCTATGAGTTCAAAAGCTTCAACAATTGAAATGAAATTTTAAATGACAATATCTAGTGTACATCTAAGGTAAAACTTTAAATATCAATTTACCATTTACCTTAATATTATAGAAGTATTGACATAACATATTTTATTTTTAATTGTCAATTAAAACCATCCAATATACAACTTCAAATAACTAGAACCAGTAACTCAAATAACTAGTTCACAACAGTTAACTTCTTCCTTAGCCAAATATTTTTCTTTATATTTGCCTCTGAGGATTGACAATATAGATTATAGCATTGAGAAACATCTCAATTTTGTTCTTGCTAGGAGCATGTGTGAAAACTATCTTTCTATAATTAAGCAGCTAACCCTCCATCCTGTTCTTGGGACTCACCATGACCTTGCAGCTTTATTATTCTTAATCATCCTGTAACTGGCTGCCCTTCCTTGTTGAGTTATATCTTGCATGGATGCAGGAAAGCAGTATAGCCAGCAGTAGCCTAAGGAAGGGTCAGGTCTAATTTAAATCTTATATTATGTCCAATTCTCTGCTTTGTACTTTGATCCCAATTGTTACAATACTCTCTGAAATGAAATAAATACCAGTTCTATACTCTTAAATGTGTTCTCATGTAAGAAACTCAGAATGACAGAAAGGAAGATGTATCAGTAAGGGTCTAACCAGGAAAAGAGAAACCACTATAAGAAAATAAAATTGAATGAAGGGAATTTCATTAAGGGATTTGGTTATTCTTGTGAAGGAGAAGCTGAGAAGACAAACTGGATATGGTAGTGTAAGCCAGAGATTTAGCAACAGCAGGAAACCACCAGTATTCCAAAGCTGAAGAGACAAAAAGAAGAGTCAGTGTACTGGAACCCACAGGCCACAGTGAGCTGATACAAGGTGGAGCTAAGAAGATCCAGTCCTGGAGCCATGGAGGAGACAGAGCTGAGCTATTCCCTGAAATGCTACCTGAGACAAAGAGGGAGGGAGAGAAATATCATTGCTTTTCCCTCCCTTTGGTCTTCCTGTCTTCTACGATACACAGCCTGCCAAGTGAAGACATCTATAAAATATAGATACAGAAGAGCAGGCTTAAAGAGAAGAAAGGTACCAAGGGTTAACAGGCCTGGGATCGGCATGAAGCAAAAGGAAAGAAGAATGGAGGGGGCACAGGTTTCCAACAATGAAAAGAAGTAGAGTCAATCTAATGGGAGTTCTTTATAATAACTCAGAAATGGGAGTAATTGCTAGAGTATTCCTATACCTTGCCTAAGAAACCCATGGTGCTGACCAGGTTTGTTTTCTTCTTTGAGCCAGATGAAAGCTGTAAAGTTCTAACTTGAGGTGCTTTGTCAGGCACAGGGGTATTGTTTCATTCTTAAAGATTCAAGATTGATAGTCAATTGCATGTTGAAAAGTCCTTCTGATAAAACACAATAACCAAGCATTTTCCTCTGGTGAATAACAGAGAAAGCTCCAGTGGGAAGCTTTTTCTTGGAAAAAAAAAATGTTGATGGCCAATCATCCCACTAGGATACAATCAATTGAACATAAGTCTACAGTTGGGGAAGCAGCTATGCTCCTGAAGGTTTTGTAAATACACTGTGATCAACAGCTTTTGTGTAAATGCCTGTAATACCTCTGGGTGGGAGAGCAAACATATAAGGAGCTCAATTGCCTTTAGTCAAGGTACTCTACTGGACTCTGTTGGACTCTATTATTGAGTGAATGCGTCTACAGAAGGAGTTCAGAACCAAACTATAAGCCAAAAATTATTATCAAAAACAATGAGTAATAACATGGAGGCCAAAATTCTGATTCCAAGCTAAAATTTTAGAACACTCTACTGCCTCATAAATAACTTCTAACTAATAAAGAGTTACTATGGGAATGAATTCCCTATTTTCAAAGAATATGCCTGCAGTAAAAACACAACACAATTTATCTTCCTTTTGGTATACAAGAGCCCCTTTAGAATCTTCTAGATCACCATTATAAACATTACACAATGTTAAACAAAATTATAAAGAAAAATCTGATTCTCTGGATTCCCTATGATTGACAATTGGCGTGATGCAGGTGTGTACTGTGTTGAAGTATGTATGTGAATGAATAAATAATATGCATCACACAGACACTTCCCTGGGGCTGACAAGATCTGCCCAGGTGCAGGGAAAATAATGCTTAAGCAAGATAATTGAATTAATTAAAAGTAAAACAAAGTTAAGTATTTTATAAATGTACAAAACTATTGACTGAATATCAATGTCAATGTTTTTAATCAATTAAGTATGCTTTTTAAATTAGTTGAATTCTATTTAACTCTGTAATTCTCAATATATGTTTACTTTAAATTAAAAAATGATATCTGCTTTTTTTCTCAGTGGTATACACCCTCATTAAATTAAATTATTAATTTATTCTCATTAAGCTCCAAATCTGGTTTCTCTAATTTGGGCGGTCTGTTCTGTTGATTTTGAAATGGGGCCCCATCCATGTTCCATATCACTCTTTATGTATAACCCGTAAGACTGAATAGAGTCACACTGATCCTGAAATATAATTTCTGTCACAAAATAGTGTGAATGAATTTAAAAGTATAAAAAAGAACGAAAGAAATGTCTCATAATATCTTTCTTGGATAAAGACTGACCTCATGTGTTAGAGACCAGATAAAATAGAGTTGAAATCACTTTTTACAAGAGTATTTTCAGCAAAACCCACAATTTATGACAAATGTGTGATAAAAATTCAGGAGTAAACAGAGGGCAATATAAGCAAAGTAAAACAATATTTAAAATATAAAGCCACGATTCAAGAAAAGACCTTTCAAAAACGATTATCAATTCTCTTCATTTGATAAATATTTATGTATTTATATGAAAGCCTGAAGCAACCATTTTATCAAAGGATAGGTGCCACAAGGAACACATTGGTTCATTTTATTTGTTAGGACTCTCACAAACTGAGTCATTTGAAAGATGATTTCATTTATTTTACTAGTGTTATATTGATACATCTTGCTACTACAGTTGCTAAAATGAAAATGTAGCACAAACAAACATACATTACAACTAAAGTGTGAGTAACAGAATCATAAAATATAAAAAGAATATCCTTGCTGAGCAGATATTATCACTTAACAGAGTAGAAAAATGAATGTGGTAAGTTACTATAACTTATATAGACATTACACTAATTTAGAAAAATAAAAATCAAACTCACTAATTTGGACAGTAATAATAAGGTAGAAGACTATACAGTAGCCCTTCCTTAGCCATGGGGGAAACAATCCAAAACCCTCAGAAGATGTCTGAAAACCCAGTATATAATATTGAACTCTACATAAATTGTGGGGTTTTTCTATGTAGTAACAGGAGGGTAGTATATGTAGCATGGTACACTGGACAAAGGGATGATTCATATCCTGGGCAGGAAAGAGTGGGGACAGCAAGAGATTTCATCATGCTACTTAGAATAGCACAATATGTAAAACTTATAAAGTGTTTATTTTTGGAATTTTCCATTGAATAGTTTTGGACCACAGTTGAATACGGATAACTGAAACCTTAGAAAGCGAAACTGCAGATAAATGGGGGAATACTGTATTCCCCTAATTCAGTGTATTGCTACAATAGGAATCTTTCAAAATGATTCTCAAAATACTAGTTGTTCAGTATGTTAAATAATTAAACAACCCTTAAGGCGTCAGCAAGGAAAGGAAAAAAAACAATGAAGAGCAAACAAACATAATTATTATTAGTTTTAACATTCAGCACTGGTACACAGGTAGAAAAAAAGAGCCATAAAGTTTTAAAATAAGATTTATTTTCATAAAAATTATTTTACATTATTATTTTAATGAAAGAATATGAGTGGATCAGGACGAAAAAGTTATGAGAAACTTTTATACATCATGATGAATATTTTTCTAATCAATTTTTTTTTTAGATTTTCAACTGTTTCTTGAGTTATGTGCTAAGTAAGCACTCTTCCTCATACAACCCTAGAGGTAGGCAGATGCTGTTATTATCTTTATTTTACAGATGGGGGAATCAAGGTAGAGAATTAGGTGATTTGCCCACAGTTAAACAATTAGCAGTCATACCAAGGTTTGTTAGCCTTGGCAAACTTCTAAGAAAAAAAATCAATTAATGGATCACACCAGGCCTAAAATAATCATCACCTAGATTTTCAACACTCATTTTTGGCTCAACCCTTAACTGCTGCTGAAAGACTAAAAAGAACCAAAAACATCGTCATCCAACAAAACCCTTTCATAATACTATACTCACTGGGTGATAATTCAGTAGAGAAAATTTCAGAGCTGAATGAACTTAAGAATATATTTTTCACATCTCAGAGTATCACTCAAGCACCTATAATTAATCAGAAACAAATGAAGAGATAATCTAGGATGAAACAGCAATATCACCCTTTAAGTAGTAAAATAGTATGTTCTTCCTTTAGAATAAGGCATTCCAAACTAGTCAGTTGTTTGGAAATCTAAAAAGCAAGAAAGTTCATCTTTCATTTCTAGTCTCTGAATAAACAAAAAAAGGAAAACGAAAATTGAGTTAGCTGCATGAATGAACATTCTTTCAGTCACTTATGTTAAATCGACTGAAAAAATCAATTTTGTTTTCCTTTAAAAACATTTCATATTTTTAACCATAAGCATTTTTAAAATACATGGTTTTTAAAAAAGTTCTTTAAATGTGATTATGGCCCAAGAAACTATCAAAAGTTTTGTTTAGCTGCCTGTTACCTTCCTAAGGAACTCTGCTTTTAAAAACAACATCAACAACAAAACTCAACCAAATTCATATCCAATGTATCCCAAGAATTCAGTTAATGTTTATAAACTGAATAACTGAAGTGACAAGATCTGATGTACCACCAGAATTAATATTATTAACTAATAAACACAACTTTAAAATATATCACCAATCTAAAATGGAAATACGTATCTACCTCTAATTTGAGACAAACATAAAATTTTTATATGGCATATAATAATCAACTTTTGGCAAAAATTCTTCACCATCTTTCTTAATGGTCATTATACATCTTCTTGACTACTGATTTAAATCATTTAAACTGATCTGATATGAATCAATTTACAATGGATCTATGCCATTAAACTGATGAACTTATGGCATTTCGGAGGCGTGCGCTCCAACTCCATATAAAAATAACTTGTCATTTTTGACATTTTGGACTCTACAGGCCCATTCAATTGATTTTTAAATTAATATTCTATGTTAATACATATTATTATTAATTATTATCCTGAGCATTTTACGTGTCATATATTCTTGAAAAAACATAATATTGAATTGTATAATTTTATCATGTCAGAGTAACATCAACATTTTTAACTTTTTGATGGTTCAAAAGTTTTTTATTATCATGGAAATTTTTAAATATAAACAAAAGTATTGATAATAATATAATAAATCTTCATGTCCTATAACCTAGTTCAATTATTATTTTATCATTTTTTGTTTTCTTTATTGGACTAATTTTCTTCTTTTTATCCCCTTTGTAACATTTTAAGCTAAATCCCTAATATTATGTTAGTCCACCAGTAAATAGTCAAATGTGTATCTTTTTAAAATATAACGAGCTTGTTACTATCATCCCTGACAAAATTAATAATAATCCCTTATTTTCATCCAAAACCACCTCATATGCAAGTTTTCTCAACCGTCTCAAAGATATATTCTTAATGTTGTATTGTTTCAGTCAGGATCCAGAGAAAAATCTCCACATTACATTTAGTTGTTTGTCTTAAGTCTTTTCTATAATTATGCATCCCTTTTTTTTTTCTACAGTGTTTTTTCCTTGGAGAAACTGGGTCATTTGCCATAGACAAATCTGGATTTAGCTGATTGTCTTTTTGTAGTGTCATTTAACATATTGCTCTAATTCCACTATTTCCTAGAAATGGGTAACCATAGAAGCAAATATAGAGAGGCAAATTAGAGAGTCAGGCTCCACTTTTAGGCAAGAATGCTATGTAAGTGATGCTGTGTACTTGCTATTGCATCACCTCAGCAGCACTTAAGATCTGGGTGTCCCATTTTTCCTGATGCTAAGATTGATCAGTGAGTCAACTGGTATCAGCTTCTTCCCTCCATTATAAAATTTCTACGAGGGAATATCAATCCACATTCTAATAGTTTTTGCTTTCATTGATAATCACTGCCTAGATGTATTATTTCACAGTACCTGCAAAACTGTAATTTTCCATCATTCCTCTTGCATTTATTAGCTAGATCTATATAGGAGAACCTTCCCTTATGAAGTATGTGATTACTTTTATGTACAGTTCATACGACGAGAAACTTTATAAATGTTCATTCATTTATAAAGTAATGAGCTGCTGCCTTACCAAGTTCTAAAAATGACCAAGAAACTTTCTTAAAAACAGCTTTACTAAGCAAAGTTGACATACCAAAGATTGCACATACATAACGTGTACAATTTGATGTTCTGACACATGTATATATCAGGAAATGTTCACCATAATCAATATAATGAATATATGTACCACCCCCCATTAGTTGCTCCATACTCCTTTATATCCCCTCCTTTTTGTTCCTCTCTGCTCCCTCCCCTCCCCCATCATTTTTCTTTTTATAACTATACAATCATTTGCATTTCCTAAAATTTTACATATGGAATAAACCCTTTTTTTTTTATCTGGCTGTTCATACTATTTTGAGATTAATCCATGTTGTACTATGTATCCATAATTCATTCCATTCAAATGTTATGTGCTATCCCATTGTATAAACATACCAGATTATTTATACATACACTTATTGACAGACACTTGGGTTGTTTCCAGCTTGGGGCTATTATAAATGAGCCTGCTATAAGGATCCATGCCTTTGTATGGACATGTACTTTCACTTATCTTGAGTAAACATCTAGTCGTGGAACGACTGAATCATATAGCAGGTATACGTTTATGGCTTTGAAAATTACTAAAGTGTCTACCAACATGGTTGAATCATTTTATATTCCCACAAGAAATGTATGAGGGTTCCAGTTTCTCGACATCCGTGCCAACGCTTGATATGACAAGTATTTTGAATTTTAGTCTAGCTAATTGGTGTGCAGTGGTATTTTGCTAAAGTTTTAATCTACATGCCCCTAATCCCTAATGATATTGAACATCTTTTCATCTGTTTATTTGCCACCCATGTATCTTCTCTTATAAAGTATCTGTTCATACCTTTTGCTCATTCTTTATTGGGTTTTTATCTTCCCATTTAGTTTTGGGAATTCTTTACATATTCTGGACATAAGTACTTTATCAGACATATGTTTTGAAAATATTTGTCCCAATTTGAGACTTATCTTCTTAACAGTACAGAAGTCCTATCCTTACCCACATTTTTGCTTTCTGTGGTTTCAGTTACCCATGGTACAGTACAATAAGATATTTTGAGAGGAAAAAAAAAAAAGACCACATTCACACAACTTTTAATATAGCATATCATTAAATTATTCTATTTTATTATTAGTCACTGTTGTTAATCTCTTACTATGCCTATTTATAAATTAAACTTTATCATAGGTACACATGTGAAGGAAAAATCATAGTATATAAAGAGTTTGGTACTATCTGTGGTTTCAGGCATCCACAGAGGGTCATGGAATGTATCACACACAGATAAGGTGTAACTACTGTATATGTCAAAGAGCAGAAGATTTAAATTTTGATAAAGTCCAATTTATTAATTTTTAATTAATTTATTAATTGGATTATTAATCTGGATCATGCTTTTGGTATCCTATCTAAGAAATCTTTGCCTAACCCAAAATCACAGAAGTTTTCTCCTGTGTGTTCTTCTACAACTTTTTATATTGAGACAAAATTTATTTTCCCTAAAAGTCACCCTTATAAAGTGTTCAGTGCAGTAGATTTTAGTATATTGACTGACTTATGCAACCATCACCAGTATCTAATTTAAGAACATTTTCATCGCACCAAAAAGAAACCCAGTATATATATACCTATTCTGGACATTTCACATAAATGAAATCATACAAAAAATGGCCTTTTGTGACTAGCTTCTTTCACTTAGTATAGTGCTTCCAAGGTTTATCCATGTTATAGTATGTATCAGAACTTCATTCCTTTTTATGGCTGAATAATATTCCACTGTATGGATATAACGCATTTTGCTTATGCATTCATCAGAGGATAGGCATTCAGGTTGTTTGCACACTTTGGATATTGTGAATGTTACTGCTATAAGCATTAATGTACAGGTTATTATGTGAAACTTGTTTTTAATTATTTGGTTCTATAACTAGGATTGAAATTTTCAGGTCAAAAATTTAACTTTTTGAGGAATTGCCAAACTGTTTTCTACAGCAGCTATACCATTTTACATCCCTACCATCAGTGTACTAGGGTTCCAATTTTTCCACAATTTTGCCAATGCTTGCTATTGTCCATCTTTTGATTATAGCCATCCTAGAGTAGGTGTGAAGTTGTACCTCACTGTGGTTTTGATTTGCATTTCCCAGTCATTTGTATGACTAATAAAGTTGATAACCTTTACATGTGCTTGGCAGCCAGCTGTATCTTCTTGGGAGAAATATCTCTTAAGGTCTTTTGAAGGTTTTTCAAATTAGGATGTTTGTATTTTTGCTGCTAAGATATAAGAGTTCTTTATGTATTCTAGACATGTACCAGATGTGTGATTTGCAAATATTTTCTCCGATTCTATAGACTGTTTCTTCACTTTCTCGATAGTATCCTTTGATGCATACAAGTTTTAAATTGTGAACAAGTCTAATTTAATTGTTTTTTCTTGTGTTGTTCATGATTTTGGTGTCATATCTAAGAATCCATTACCAAATCCACGGTCATGAAGATCTGTCCCTATGTTTTCTTCTAAGAGTTTTACAGTTTTACCTCTTACATTTAGGTCTTTGATCTATTTTTTAGTTCATTTTTGTATATGATATGAGGTAGGGGTCTAATTTCACTATTTTACATGTGGCTATCCAATTGTCCCAGCATTGGTTGCTAAAGAGAATCTTCATTTCCTACTGAATGGTTTTAGCACCCTTAAAAATTAGGTGAACATAGATATATAAATTTACTTTTGGACTTTCAATTATCTTCCATTGACCTGTGTGTCTATCCTTATATCAATACCAAACAGTTTGGATTCCTATAGCTCTGTAGTACGTTTTGAAATTGGGAAGTATGAATCCTCCAACACTGTTTTTCTTTTTTGAGATTATTATAGCTTTTGAGGTCCCTTACAATTCAGTAATAATTTTATGATCAGCTATTCTATTTTTTTTAAAAAAAAAGACTACTGAGATTTCTATAGGAATTCCATTGAATCTATAAAGTGCTTTGCATTATACTGCCATTTTAACAATATTAAGTCTTCCAATCCACAAACACTGTATATGTTTTCATTATATAGATCTTCTTTAATTTCTTTCAGCAATGTTTTGTGGGTTTCAGTGTAGAAGGCTTGACATCTTGGTTAAATTTACTCATAAATATTTTATTCCTTCTGTTCTGTCTTGTCAAGTCAGATCATCTGCTGTGTTTTGCCTGAGTTATTCCTCCCTGTGCAGCAATCTGGAAACTTTTTCAATGTACTAAACTGAACCAATCACAGGGCTCCTCCTGTTTGTTTCCCATGTCTTTGGGATCATTCTCCTTGATTGCCTGATATCCAGTATCTTGAAAACCATTCCTTCATATATTTCTTTCTGGTTTTGGGGGTTGTCTCAGAGAAGAGAGTAAATCTGGCCCTTGTTACTCCACTGCAGCTGGAAGAAGTACAGTTTTGTTTTTTTTATATATCATCGTGAACCCATCATCATTTTTTTGTTATTTTTTAAAACAATAATTGCAATGACATCAATGTACTTTGCTCTCTACTCCCCCTATTGCTGAGGGAAAAAAGTCTATATAGTTGAGTCCCAAAGGAAAATCAAGACATTATTAGTATCAGGCACCCTATAGCCAGAAAATGCTCTGTTGGTCTAGTAGTATAGACACTGACATGTTCAATCCATCATTTTTATATATTTTATTTGCTTCAATCCACTGCAGCCATTTTTTTTTTAAGCAGAGGACATAAACAGGTGGAAAACCATAGCATGCTCATGGATCAGCAGAATCAACATTGTTAAAATGTCTAAACTACCTGAAGTGATCTACATATTCAATGCAATCTCTATTAAAATAACAACATCACTTTTTGTAGATCTAGAAAAAATAATTCTACCCTTCATATGGAACCAGAGAAGACCCCATATAGCAAAAGCAATCTTAAGAAAAAGAACAAACCGGGGGGTGGGGAGGTGTCCTCAACTTACCAGACTTCTAGCTATACTATAAGGCTATAGTAACTAAAACAGCTTGGTACTGGCACAAGAACAGAGACATAGACCAATGGAATAGAACTCAAAACCCAGATATGAAACCATCTTCATATAACTATCTAATCTTTGACAAAGCAGACAAAAACAAACACTGGGGAAAAGAATCCTTATTCAATAAATGGTGCTGGGAAAACTGGATAGCCACATGTAGAAGCCTGAATCAGGATCCACACCTTTCACCTCTCATGAAAATCAACTCACAGTGGATGACTAACGTAAACCTAAGGCACAAAACTATAAGAATACTAGAAGAAAATGTTGGAAAAACTCTTATAGACATTGGCCTAGGGAAAGAATTTATGAAGACCACAAAGGCAATCACAGCAAGAACAAAAATAAATAAATGGGACCTTTTCTTTTTTTTTTTTTTTTTTTTTAAGACAGAGTCTCGCTTTGTCACCCCAGGTAGAGTGCAGTGGAATCATCACAGCTCACTGCAACTTCAAACTCCTGAGGTCCAGCGAGCAATACTTCTGCCTTCACCTCCCAAGTAGCTGGGACTATAGGCACACACCACTGCATCTGGCTAATTTTTCTATTTTTAGTAGAGATGGGTTCTCACTCTTGCTCAGGCTGGTCGTGAACTCCTGACCTCAAGCAAGCCTCCTGCCTTGGCCTTCCAGAGTGCTAGGATTACAAGCAGGAGCCATCACACACCCATTTTTCTTTTTGATGCCCGAAGTATCCCAACATAAGTCAGTGGAAGCCACTTCATGTTGACTTTTGGGTCCTTTAACATGTTCCTTTTCATCCCTTTAGTGCCAAATAATATTTAGGCACCATAGTCTAGACACTAAAGGTTAACTGCATATTTGCATTTGCTGAACTTGTTGTAAAAACAAGAGAGTGAGCAAGATAGAGAGATCTTATATTTATAAATAGCTACACTGTAGTGAGAAGAACACACCTGTGTTGGAAGAGACCCAATTCTGCCACATACAAGTCACTAACACTCTTACCTATTGAATGCAGACCTCAAAAGTTCTTATCTTTGCTTCCCAGATATGGATCTCTACATTTCCAAACATAGTGCATTCAGTCTTGGCTATTTCTGGACTCTCATTTACATAATCACAGCAGCTTAGAAAAAAGGCCTCCTATCCCAGTATTGTTTGATATTAGCAGAATCCATCCAAGTAATAAGGGTGTATCACCAATAAATATTACAAAGTAAACATTAGTCCAGTCAAGACTGAGAACACCAAAATAAAATTAAATTTAAGGAACCACAGTAATAGGATATCGGTCTCCTTCCATCTATTCCCAATTCTCTTTTTCCCCTTGGTTTAACAATCTAAGATGTCATAAATCCCTAATTTTCCTGTCTAACTTACTAAAGACTTGACATTTCTTAGTTTCAGTAAGAGTCCCTCACAGTTCCTTCTAAGCCAATGATTCCTAAATTCATAGATTCTTTCGGGTATAAAAAACTCCAGATTTAGAGATAGATCATCTAATCTACACATATAATTTCAAAGACTGGAAATTAAGGCACAGAGATTTTATGCCACTTGCCTCTATTAGCAAACTTAGAAAGCCAGAGACTTAGTAAAGTCATGCGTTAGATTTTCTAAATCATCTAAAAGTAAAGACATTTAGGCTGATAGCTCTCAATACTCTGTATCTCACATCTCCCTAATCATTTACTTAAAAATTATGTACCATGATGATAATAAGAAAACACAACTTTTTTATGGGTATTTATATATTTGCAAACATGCTGTGCATGTCTGTGTAATCGCTATAAAAACACTACCAGAATGCAAATATTCTAAAACAAAAAGCAAATAATTTCATTAAAACCTGAGTTTTACCCTTGGCTTTCAAGAGATAAAACAATTAAAATAGCTTTGCAAAACACATGCATGTTTAAAATGTTATGTTGCCTTTAGTTGAATCAAGAAAACTAAGCAATATTAGTTGCTTAGTTGTACAAACCAGTCTTTTCACCAAAGCAAAGACTTTACTGAGGAATAAAAATGTTTCTCAAAACTTTGTGGACTAGCTGTGAGTCCAGTAGATTCCACCTACTGACAGGCCAAACCAGCAACCCTTGCTTGTAATCTTCAGAACCTTCTCAGCAAATTGAGCCTCCCAACGCAGATATTTGCTGTAGCTGCTATTTTGTCACAGAGAATAATTCTGATCTTTTAAGTACCAGTGTACCATAATTTTGGCCATCTCAAAATGCTTAGGGAAGCACTTACTGATCTAATAAGTCTTGTTTTGTCTTTAATGAGTACAATTTCAAGTGATCATAAAAACCCCACATATGGTCATTACAACACTTGTTGTGCACAATCTGTTCATCCAAAGGCATTTTTACTCTACGCTATAAACAGCACTAGATGTGACTAGAAAAATATTCATCTACCAAGATGTTCAGGCCAAGGTTACAGGAAATGAATAAAAAATTATGGTTACATATGATCTTGATTACACTGCAATGTTCTGATAGAGCAATAATTGAGAATAACAAGCCTATCCTCTTCTCTAGCTTTAGGCTCTGATCCTCATAATACAATTAAAGCTGATCAGTCATTTAAGACACAATATAATCACAGGCTCTCTTTCAGAGATACTAGAAGAGTGATTGTATTTTTTCTATTTTTTATTTCAGCATATTATGGGGGTACGAATGTTTAGGTTACATGTATTGCCCTCACCCCACCTGAGTCAGAGCTTCAAGTATGTCCATCCCCCAGACAGTGCACACTGCACCCATTAGGTATGTATATACTCATCCCCTCCTTCCCCCTCCCATCTGCTCGACACCCAATGAATGTTACTACTATATGTGCACTTAACTATTGATCAGTTAAAACCAATTTGATAGTGAATACATGTGATGCTTGTTTTTCCACTCTTGGTTGTATTTTTTTAAAAATCAAATTTGCACTAATTCTCTAGCAATTTAGGTACTGTAGCATCTATTGTAATATAGCTAACATTTACTTAGCAATTGCTATGGTCTCAATACTGAGTCAAGCACCTTACATATATCACCTTATTTAATACCCTGAAAAATAATTTGACCACTTAGCTAACATAAAGTTCAGCTGAGAATAAAACCCAAGCTGACAATGGAGCCCAGGGACCTATCCACTGTGAAAGCCCACCATAGTCCTACGTAATTCATAAACATTTGCTTGCTCTTTTCCTAGGAAGCAAAGAAACATTATTTTCTACTAAACTGTAAGCTCAAAGAGACCAAAAGAGCTCAAGCCCCCAAAATCCTGAGATATTACCTGGTTTGTTTCAGCATTGTGTTGACAGTACAGCAGTTTTCTAATAGTTGTGAAATGAAGGCAGGGTGAAGGAAAATTTCAGCTACTCAGCTATTAATTGGAAAAGGCAAGACTAACACTCATTCTCCTAAGTACTATAGGATAGAGTTAAAATCTATGCAGTAATAAATTTCAGATAATACATAGCTAAATTTTATAGCAACCAGTTTTTCCATGACATAAATGTAAGAATTAGGTTCTAATTATTTCAGAGCTCTGGAAAGCAGTAGAGATAACACATCAGTGAGAGAATACAAGGAACTGGCATTTGATCATAGCTAAAATATGAGATTTCATCTATTTGGTATATAAGTGAACTCTGTGAGCTATAAGGTAAAATTTTGACAGATATTCACCTCTCTTTTTACCGTACATATTCAGCTTAATGATATGCACTGACCATATGCACTTTTTAAAGCCAAATGCTCATAAGACCTAGTGATATGTGAGCATTTAAAATACAATCAAAATATCTCCTAAGCAAAATACATTAAGTCAACATTTAAATGATTCTTGTCACATGTATCAGTTGCTTTAATGCATATATTTCATAGTCATTAACAATGAAAAAGCAAAAAAGTAAGATTGTTGTTTAAATAAGTGTCCCATTTCAGAAAGGATGTTTGGTATTGTTTCCTTAAACTCACTTTAACTTTATCAAACATTAGTAGACTTCTATAGTGGTCTATTTCTTATACAAGTATATTTAGCAAGGCTAGGGCCCATCACCTGAATGATACTCAGAAATGCTAAGGAGACGTAGCCATGGTACCTACCTTGGTTAGGTGAATGACTCCTTTAGAAGTGACCGAACAACCCATGAAGCCCACATACTGAAGCTCAGGACAGTGCTCAGCAAACGCTTTCACCGACTGATCTGTCACCTAGGGAAAAGCCATGAAGAAAATTATTCAAGGTAATGTTCCGGTCAACTCAAGGGTTTGGCTCCTGCAAATTCCCTTGGCCTCACTTTGCATCATTATTTCCCTTTCCATTAGAACTCTTGAATCAGCATAAAAACATGCTGTAATATCTCGTGTATTTTTTAAAAAAACACTTCCTTGATCCCACAGCCACATCTATCCTCACCCCATGTTTTGTACTTCTTCACAGAAAATGCCTCAGAGAGATGTTGTTACAGGCTATCTCCACTTCTTCACCTTCCCGTTTTCCCTCCCCTTCTCCTTCCTCCCTCCCTCCCTCCCTCCTCCTTCTCACTCTCTCTCTCTCTATATATATGTATATACGTGTATATGTGTACGTAAATATTTTATTGACAGTTAATTCACATACCATAAAGTAAGCCCTTCCAAAAAGTACAGTTAAGTATATTCACAAAGTTATGCACCATTACCAACACCTAATTCCAGAACATATTCACCACCCCTAGAAAGAAACCCCATGCCCATCAGCAGTCACCTCCCTACTCCCCACTACCTCCAACCCTGGCGACTTTCTGTGTCTGTCGATTTACTTATTCTGGACACTTTATATAAATGGAACCATACAATTTGTGACCTTTTTATGACTGGTGTTTTTCACTTAGCATCATGTTTTCAAGGTTCATCCATGTTGTAGCATGTATCAGCACTTTATTCCTTTTTATTGCTGAATAATATTCCATTGCATGGCTATATCACATTGTTTTAAGTTAAAATGTATCCCTCTAAAATTCATATTTTGAAGTCCTAACCCCCAGTACCTCAAATTGTGACTTTATTTGGCAATAGGACAATTACAGATGTAAATAGTTAAGTTAGGATGAAATCATACTAGAGTAAGGTGGGTCTTCAATCTAATACAAAATAGTATTCTTATAAAAAGGGGAAACTGGAACACAGTTGGACACACAGGCAGAATGCCATGTGAAGATTGGAGTTATGCTGCCACAAGCCAAGGAATGCAAAAGATTACCCAAAAAGTAGCAGAAGCTGAGAAAAGCCTGAAATAGATCCTCTTTCATGGCTTCAGAAGGAACATGGCCTTGTCAATACCTTGATCCTGGATTTGTAGCCTCTAGAAGTGTGACAGGATAATTTCTATTGTTTAAGCCACCCAGTTTGTGGTACTTTGTTACGGCAGCCTTAGCAAACTGATACACACATTTTCTACTCTCGTTTGATCTCACTTTAATCAGGCTTTTCTCCCTATTATTCAATTGTCACCATCCTATCAAATTAAATGATTGATTTAAATTCTCATCACAGCATTTCAGCAGCATCTGACACAGTTGATCATTCTTCTTGAAACAATTCATTGATTTGCTTCTAGGGCACCACACTCTCCTGGATTTCCTTCTTCTCTACTATCAGCTCTTATTCACTTTGCTGAGTCCAACTCAACTCAGTTCTTTGCTCATTTCTCTTTTCTGTCTTACTTCATTCCCTACATGATCAAATCTGAAGGCTCTAAATACTAACGATATATTAATGGGTCTCATGTTGGTATCTCCAGCCCAAACCTCTGTACTCTATTTCAAAATTCCATATCCAAACTGCCTATGCATTCTCCCTGGATGCCTATGGACATCTCAAACTTAAATTGTCCAGAGGAGAAATCTTTATATTCCAAAATGAGCTTGCTCTTCCCAGAGCTTCCATTTGCATGAATAGCGTCACTATTCAACCCAGATATTCAAGCCAAAACTTTTTCTTTCTAAATACCATTTAAAGTCCACTAGGAAACATTGTCGCTTCTTCCAAATGTATCCTAAATCTAGCTACTTCTCACCTCTGCCACCACTACCACCTTCGTTCATGGTCAGTACCATCTGCTGCCCGAACTATGGAAAGAGCCTCCTAACTGCCACCCCTGATTCCACTCTTCTTCCTCTATTGTTTTTTCTTCATGCACCAGCCACAAGATCTAATTAATGTCACTCTCTTGTTCAGCCAAAGCAGTCTCAAAGTCTTTCTCAAACATGCCACTTACTCCAGCCAAAGCGATCTCAAAGTCTTTCTCAAACATGCCACATCTAGCTCTGTCTCAGAGTCACTGTACTTGCTCTTCCCTCTGCCTCAAATGCATCCCCCCAGATGGTCACCTGGCTCACTCCACTTCATTCCTGTCTCTGCTTCACCGTCACCTCCTGAGATGTCACCTCAATGACCAACTTAGCTAAAAATCATACCAAATAACTCCCCTAGTCACTGTATCTCTTACCCTGCTTCGATGTTCTTCATAACATCTATCATCACCTGATTACATTACATGCTTATTCACTTCAGTTTGTTGTCTGTCTTCTCCTGTCAGAATAACTCATTGTCTCCCCTTCCACTAGACTAACAAGCCAGTCCGGTTTGCCTTGCACAGTCTCATTCCTAGCACTGCAAGTCCCACAACCTGGAAAATCCCTCAGTCGAGGTAAACTGTGACAGCTGACCATCCTAACCAGGGTGATCAACTACTCAGCCCCACTCACATAGCATCAGCACCTAGAACGGTCCCTGGCACTTAGTAGGAAGAAATTGGATATTTAAATAAACGAATGAACGATTCTTCTTTCCCTCCCTCCATGCATTTCATCATACTTTTTAATTCTTCTTTTTATTACTTTGTAGATCAAGGGTATATGTGTATTATTTTAACATATTGATTTTTTTAAATGGCATTATACTAGGGGCTTTATTTTCTATGATATAGTGTGTTAGGAATTCTTTAAAAAAAAACAAGAAGGGACATTTTTACATACGTGACTCTTAACTTAGATGTGTCACAGTTAATTTTATGTGTCAACTTCACTACATCATGGGGTACCCAGATATTCAGTTAAACATTATTCTGAGTGCCTCTTTGAGAGTGTTTCTGGGTGAGATTAACAATTAAATCGTTAGACTGAATAAAGCAGATTGCCTTTCCCAGTGTGGATGGGCCTCACCCAATCTACTGAAGGTCTAAATAGAACAGAAAGTCTGTGTAAGGGAGAAATTTGTGCAATCTCTGCCCAACCGTCTCCCAGCTGGGGCATGGGTCTTCTCCTGCCTTTGGACACAGACTTGGACTTGAATTTACATCACTGGCTCTCCTGGTTCTCAGGCCTTCAGACTTGGACTGGAACTATATACCACTGGCTCTCCTGGGTCTCCCAATTGCTGACTGCAGATCTCGGGACTTCTCAGTCTCCATAGTCATGTAAGCCAATTCCTTACTATAATCTCTTGATTGATAGATAGATACAAAGACAGACAGATAGATAGACAGATGCTAAACAGATAATCTCCTAATGATTTTGCTTCTCTGGGGAACCCTGATACAGTATCAATTACAATCTCTTGAGGAGTTTATTAAAAACTCAGAGCTAAAAGGGATGGGGCCCAAGGATCTGTGTTTTTTTATTATTTCAAAATATTAAGGGGGTACAAATGTTTTTGTTACATGGCTACCTTTTATAATGCTTAAGTCAGTGCTTTTATTGTGGCCATCACCCAGTGTTCACTGTACCCGGTAGGTGAGTTTTTACCCCTCCCCTCCTTCTCCCTCCCTTCTTGATTTCCAATGACCTTTATGTCTCCTTGTGCCTCTGTGTGCCATCAATTTGTTCCCAATTATTGGAGAGTACATGTGGTGTTTGTCTTTCCATTCCTGAGATACTTCATTTAGGATAATGGTCTCCAGTTCCACCCAAGCTCTGAAAAAGACACATTATTTCATTTCTTTATATCAGTGGTCCCCAACCTTTTTGGCACCAGGGACCAGTATCATGGAAGACAATTTTTCCATGGATAGGGGTGAGCGGTGGGTGATGGTTTCGGCATGGTTCAAGCATATTGCATTCATTGTGCATATTATTTCTATTGTTATTACATTATAATATATAATGAAATCATTATACAACTCATGATAAAGCAGAATCTAATGCCACTGCTGATCTGACAGGAGGAGCAGCTCAGGCAGTGATGTGAGCAATGGGCAGCAGCTATAAATACAGATGAAGCTTCACTCACTTGCCAGCCTCTCACCTCCTGCTGTGCAGCCCAGTTCCTAATAGGCCACAGCCCAGTACCTGTCCATGGCCCAGGGATTGGGGACCGCAGCTTTACATGGCTAAGTTGTATTCCACGGTATACATATACACATCACATTTTCTTAATCAACTCATGAATTGATGGGCACTTGGGTTGATTCTATATCTTTGTGACTATGAATTGTGTTGCAATAAACTTTTGAGTGCAGTTGTCTTTTTGATAAAATGACTTCTTGGCCAGGTGCAATGGCCCACACCTGTAATCCTACCTCTCTGAGAGGCCAAGGCTAGAGAATTGCTTGAGGCCAGGAGTTCAAGACCAGCCTGAGCAAGAGAACCCATCTCTACAAAAAATAGAAAAATTAGCCAAACGTTGTGGCGCACACCCGTAGACCCAGTTATTCAGGAGGCCAAGGCAGGAAAATCAATTGAGCTGAGGAATTTTAAGTTGCAGTCAGCTATGATGACTCCACTGCACTCTAACCCAGGCAACAGAGCAAGACTGTGTCTCAAAAAAAAAAAAAAAAAAAAAGTGACTTCCTTTCCTTTGGATAGATACCCAATAGTGGGATTGCTGGATCAAACAGTAAGTCTACATTTATTTCTTTGAGAATTCTCCACACTATTTCCATAGAGGTTGTATTAATTTGCAGTCCCAGCAACATGCATAAGTGTTCCTTTATGTCTGCATCCAAGCTAGTATCTACCGTTTTTAGACTTTTTAATAATGGCCACTCTGACAGGGGTAAGGTGATATCTCATTGTGGTTTTAACTTGCATTTCCCTGATTAGTGATGTTGAGCACTTCTTCATATGTCTATTAGACATTTGTCTATCTTTTGGAAAACTTCTATTCATATCTTTTGCCCACTTTGTAATACGGATGTCTGTTGTTTTCTTGCTGATTTGTTTGAGTTCTTTGTAGATTCCAGATATTAGCTCTGTATCAGATGTATAGTGTGCGAATATTTTCTCCCATTCTGTAGATCGCCAATTTACTTTGTTGATTATCCCTTGCTGTGTAAAGCTTTTTAATTTAATCAACTCCAATTTATTTATTTTTGGTGTTGCTGTATTTGCCTTTGGTGTCTTAGTCATAAATTCTTTGCCTAGGCCGATGTCTAGAAGAGTTTTTCCTACATTTTCTTTTAGAATTTTTATGGTTTCATGCCTTACATTTAAGTGTTTTATCCATCTTGAATTAATTTTTGTATATGGTGACAGGGAAGGGTCCTGTCTCATTCTTCTGCATGTGGCTATCCAGTTTCCCCAGCACCATTTATTGAATAGGGTTTCTTTTCCCCAGTATATGCTGTTGTCTGCTTTGTCAACAATCAGTTGGCTGTAGGTAGATGGTATTATATCTGGGTTCTCTATTCTGTTTCATTGGTCTATGTCTCTACTTTTATACTGTTTTGGTTACTATATCCTTATAGTATAATTTGAAGTCTGGTACTGTGATACCTCCAGATTTATTCCTTTGCTTAAGATTGCTTTGGCTATTTGGGCTTTTTTGGGGGGGAGGGGTCTATTCCAAATGAAGCATAGAATTATTTTGTCTAGATCTGCAAAATGTGATCTTGGTATTTTGATGGGGATTGCACTGAATTTGCAAATCACTTTGGGCAGTATGGATATTTTAATAATGTTGATTCTACCAATCCATGAGCTTGAGAGGTCTTCCCATTTGTCTGTGTCATCTGCAATTTCTTTCATCAGTGTGTCATAGTTCTCCATGTAGAGAACTTTCACCTCCTTGGTTAAGTATATTCCTAAGTATTTTATTTTCTTTGTAGCTATTATGAATGGTACTGAGTCTTTTGACTCTCAGCTTGACTGTTATTAGTATACAGAAATGTTACTGATTTGTGTACATTGATTTTGTCCAAGGATCTGTATTTTTAACAAGCCTCCACATGTCTCTTAGGTATGTGAAAGCTTAAGGCTCCAGTACTGCAAAGAAATTACACTGACAGTGTTTGGTATTTCTAACCAAGCCTGCTTTAAATGAATAGGAGAATAAAATTCCTTCTTTGTCACCCCTACCACCAAGAAATTTCTATGTATTAAATTATCTTTTTGTAATAAAGCTAAAATTTTCTTCATGGTTTCACAAAGATGTAGCTTATAAAAGAAAGTCCAAATATTCTCCATCATATGCTTATTTTCAGTTTCACGTTCCTCACAGTCAAGAGGAAGTCAACAAGTAAAACATCTTTGTTAGTTTTCAAACAGCAACTTACATCTCTTTTGCATTAGCTTTAATATGAGTGACTCTTTTGTATCTTATCTATGCTGAACAGATATTGGAAAACAGAGGTATGTGAGTAGCATTAATTCTAAAACAATCATAAGAACATTTTCCTAAAATAATGAAACCAACAGCATCCATGGTACATCTGATAAAAGATTAATTCTGCCCTCAAAAGTAAAGTATGTTTAAGCATATAAAGACTAAGGGTGCCATTCATAAATTAAAAATGGGCTTTCCTGACACTCAGCTTTCTGAAGGCATTGTTAACAAAGAATATTTAAGGCACTAAAATTGCCAGAAGCTTCAATGAAACTGAGTTGCTATTAAAAACAAAAAAGGGTAACAGAGGTTAAGTACATGGTCAGTTGGTTAAACACCCTGCTCAATCTCAGTCTAACATCAAGTCTTTCCTATATCCATCTTTGAGGAGGGAAGAGGAACTCAGATAAGGATTAAGGACACAAGAAAACTCAGGTCCAAGAGACCAGGGCTTTCAGAAAAGGGCCTTAAAAACTCGCTTTGTGGGTCTTTCTCATTCAGCTCAATCAGACAACCCAGAAGAACCTCCAACATCGACAGAGCCCTAGAAAGCAAGACCAGAGTAAGCAAGACCAGAAACACTCTTAGTAGGCTCAGGTATGTTTAGGAAACTCATAAAAGAGCATTGAAGACTTGGCTGCTGTCCAGGCTCCACTCCCAAGGACAGAAGGTTGATTAGGGATTTGGGGCAGAAAGTCTGACAGAAACACAACTATAGATTCCAGGAGGCAGGTACTGGTAGGTGTCAGCTCCTTTGGGACCCTGGAGTCTGACTGCCTAGTTTCAAATCCCAGCTGGACCACTTACTGTGTAATTTTGAACACATCTTTTCACCTCTCTATATTTTATTCCTTCTGTAATATGGAGAAAATAATAGTACCTACCTCACAGGCTAAAACATGAGGGTAAAATGTTTTAAACAGTGCATGGCACATTGTAAATGCTTAATAGATTGCAACTATTACTATCACAATCATCCCAGGTTCCTCTTTTTTCTGTATTCTGATTCTTAGCCAGGACTAAGGGGTTGATATGTGTAAGAGAATATTCAAAAACAGTGTAGTTAAAGCATGCTAGTTTATTCTCCTGATTATTGTAAGAGATCCCAGTCATAATTTGGGGGCTCTAGGTTATGAGCTAAACTGTGGGGTAAGAGCAAGGAAGACATAAGTGAAAGTTTCTTACTGACTCATTATGGCAGAAAGTATCCCATTTTGTCATGGTTCCTAACCTATTTGCACATTAGAATAAGTGGAGGAGCTTTCGGACTTAATTTTTTGGTGGAGATCTGCACGAATTTTATTTTAAAAGCTCCGCGGGAGATTCTAACATGCAGGCTGGTTTGGGAATGGATTCTAAGGCCTTCTGTTCAAAGTGTGGGTCTCAGACCAGTAGCATTAACATCACCTTGGAGCTTGTTAAAAAATACAAAATCTTAGGCCCTGGCAAAGACCTACTGAATCCTAATCTGCATTTTAACAAGATCGTCAGGTGATTCTTATGCACCGTAAAGCTTGAAAAATATTGCTCAAGAGATGAAGGACTACGTCATCTTCTAGGGATGAGATGAAGCAAAAACTCAACAGCTATGTCATAAACCAAGCACTATGGAGGATTTTTTAACAGCTTTATTGAGGTACAATTTACATACCATAAAACCTATCAATTTTAAAAGTATAGTTCACTGAGTTTTAATAGTTATGCAACCATTACCACAATCCAGTTTTTGAACATTTGCATTGCACTACCCTCAAAATTCTCTTTATTCTTTATGTTCTTACGCAGTCAATCACATCTCCCACCCCCAGGAGACAACAACCGATCTACATTCTATCTCTATACTGTTACCTTTTCTAGAAATTTCATATAAATAGAATTATATCATAAGGAGTCTTTTGTCTCTAGCTTCTTTCACTAGCATAATATTTTTGAGGCTCATCCATGCTATTACATGTATTAGTAGTTCATTTTATCACTGAGTAGAATTCCACTGTATAGATATATGACATCTTGTTTACCTGTTTACCGACTGATAAATATTTGAATTGTTTCCAGTTCGACAAATAATGCTGCTGTGATCATTCATAAATTTTGTACAGATATGTATTTTCATCCTTCTTTAGTACAAATATCTATGAATGGAACTGCTGAGTTATACATGTGTAATTTTTGCTCATTTTTAAAAATTGGGTTGTCTTATTAAGTTGCAAGAATTCTTTATACATTCTGAACATAAGTCCTTTATCAGATATTTGTTTCACAAATATTTCCTTCCTCTCTATGCCCTGTCTTCCATTTTCTTACTACTGTTCTTAGTTCTAACGTTTAGGTCTATTGTGTTCTTGGAGTTATGTATGGTATGAAGCAGGGGTAAAGGTTCATTTTTTACATATGGTATTTCCAATTTTCCTAGCACCTTTTGTTGAAAAGACTATTATACAGAAATTTTAAAAGCTCCAGCCTGGAATGCCTTGACTTGAAGAATCATACTTACTCACAGACTGTGGGAAACTCAGGCAATAGGTGAGAATTAGTATGCAGACAGAAACGTGACTCAGGATTTGGAAAGAAGCATCAGAAAATTAGGGAAGAATGCGATCAGCTTGCAAAACAGATTTTGATCTTTCCAGTCAAGGCTATGATAGAGACAAAGAGAAAGAGAATGCTCAGATGCAACATGAGTCACATGGCAGAGGTAGGGAAAGATCATCTTAGGCTGGCATTCTAAAAGCCAAGCTACACTTTGACATCTGCATGAAAAGGAAGTAGGTGCATTGAGTGTTACACCAGGAAAGCACTGGTGACAAGGAATATCTGTTGTGCCAGAGTTGAGAGGACCGTTAAAAGCCTGAATGATATAAGCACAAATAAAGATCCTAGTAGAGCTTCAGTTCAAGAATCATAAGGGGGCCTTCACTAGCAGTTAAACCTGAGGCAAATGAAAACCAAAAACGCCTGGTGTAAAAGGGAAAAGGAGGAAGATTTTGGTTCTCATAAGTTCTTGAAGGCTGCACTCAATCGGAAATCTTTTGAGGGTGGTTTTTGGTGAGATCAAATGCAGGGACAAGAGAGAAACCCCTATGGGAGGCAGAAATAATAGGCTCAGAAAATCTAACATATGGGGCACCTGCAATAGCCATTGTGGTGGAAATGGACATGTGTGACTAAGAAACTCTTGTCTAGAAGGGAGATAAAGAGAAGATGGGCATTATCCATCACCACTTTTGCTTGGAGAGTTACTGTTTATAAAGGTGATTCTGGATTGCGGATCACTTTACTTCTAAACCCTAGACTGAGTCTCTACACATAGATCACACTAAGTCAAGGTTTGAATTCAAGAGGAAATAGACAATAAAAATAGCTACATCTACTAAGGCCTTACCGTGTGCCCAACCGAGTCCTCTCTATTCGTCATCTGGGATCCTCATAATAATCTTGAGAGACATTATTATCCTTACGTAACAGGGTGACTAAAATAAGCCTATTACTGATTGCCTTCCCCCAAATCAAACCACTAGCAGGTGGCAAAGGGAGGTTTTAAACATTGGTCTCTCAGGTTTTGAAACCCGTGCTCTTTGTGTTACAGCAATTAGGATGTGATTCCTTTCATGGTACTAATTTCACTCAAATGCAAGAGCAAATTCTAGGCCTTCCCTTCACCCCCAGAGAAGTAGAGTGCCAGAGATCCAGGCACAATGGGTCTACTTTTTTAGGGAGTTTTCTAAAAGAAGTGCTGCCCTTTGGTATAGTCTGCAGCTATAGTCTGATGCTGTGATAGTCCTGTATATCCTGAGAACACCCCCAAAAGAGGGAAGCATAGTGGAGGGTTAGAGTAATCTAATTCAGAGGTGTTGAAGAAGCTGAATTAATGGTAGTAAACTATAAAACCACAGAAGTAGTTACTGGAACCCAAGGA
>RJWJ010004434.1:0-34382 GCA_004363605.1 Indri indri
GTTGAGGACAAGAGGGATGCAATAACCCGCAGCCACAAGACTGATGTTTTAAAATGTAATTCAGACACACTTTAAAACAAAATCCATTCCCTTTATCCTGGCCTACAGAATCCAGGATAAAGATCAAGACCTGTCTCCCTCTCTGACTGCATTTCCTATCACTCTCTCCTTTGTTCACACTAGTCTAACCATGCCAGTTCCAAACCTGCAATGCTCATTCCTACCTCAGGACCTTTGCACTTTGTGTTCCCTTTTCCTGGAATGCTCTCCCCTCTCAGATCTTTGCATAATGCACTGGTCATGATTCAGGTCTTTGTACCTCTTCCGCGAGGTCTTCCCTAACCGCTATATCTAAAATAGCTTCCCTATAACTGCCCTATAACCACTTCCCTGCTTTTTCTTCATAGCATTTACTTCTATCTGAAATTACACATGTATTTGTTTACTGTCAGTCTTCCCTACTAAAGCATAAGCTATGTATGGAAGAGCCACGTCTGCTTGTTCAATGATGTATCCCTGGTGCCTAGAGCATGTTTGGAATATAGTAGGTGCTCATTATGTATCTGTGCAATGACTGAATGAATCTCAACAGCAAAAAGCCAGTAATTTGCAACCTAGAAGTGGGTCTTCAAGAGAACCCGAGCATGCTGGCACCCTGATCTTGGACTTTCCAGCATTTATAACTGCTGGAAATATAGAATTTTATAAATAAAATTTCTTTTATTTATAAGCCACACAGTTTATGTTATTTTGTTACAGCAGCCTGAACAGACTAAGACAATGGTGTACACAGTGATTAAGGACAGAGACTAATGCATCTCTGGGATCTGCGCCATCGCTTCCCAGTGTGTGATCTTGGGCATACTATTTGACCTCTCTATGCCTCAGTTTCTCCTCTATAAAATAGGAATGACAATGCTGTCTATTTTATAGCGTTGTTGTAAGGACTAAATGAAATAACGCATGTAAATTGCTCAGCAGAGTATCTGAAACTTAGGAAGCCCTCGATAAACGTTGTTTCCTATTATTTATTAATTCATTGAATCATTCTCTCCCCATTGTTTCAGTCATTTATTCATTCAAATATCCATCCACTTATTTGTTCATTTTTCAATGATTTTCCCATTCTTCCACAGTTCATGCTTCTGTCTATATATCAAATCCATCCACCCTCATACACCCATCTATCCATCTATTTACGGTTTAAACGTTTATCAAGCTTATTTTGAAGGATCTCAAGGCAACAGTCAGAAAGAAGAGAAGAATGAGGTTTAGGCAGCACTGGCTCTTAAACACTCAGAAGTATCCAGCCCAATCACACCCGGGGCCCCACCTGAGAATGTGCTACCGGCCCCGTATCTCCCATACATGCTCCTTCTGGTGCAGGGACACAGGCCCAAGTCCTCAGCATCGATCCCTCCATCTCTCCGCAGCCTGGGGCCTCCTGTCCTCTCTTGGCCTGTACCAGTGTTCAGTTTGCAAAGACAGCTCATCCGTTCTGGGTGAGGGGAGCACACTTTGCCCCAGCCTGAAATGCTGCTGAAATCTCTCCCTAATTCACACTGGAATGATACTGTTCCTATAGGTGTCTAAGACACCAAGTGCTGAGGCCACCTCCCTCACCCAATTCAATTTCATTCCCAAAGCCTCATTCTTTACAAGTCCGCAGGGTGGGAAGGACCACAGGGCTCAGGGATGATCCTGAAGATGATTATAATAATGGCGAAGGTGCTAAAAACAGTGTCCATGAACTTGGGTCCTGCTATGTGAAACGTATCAAGAACAATATTCAAACGTATTTGACAACGGGGATGACCCAACCACTCAGTGAATGCTCACTGCAAATAACTGGCAGAGCTACACCAACGCCTACCAGCGGAATATCAGTCCTGCCTGGCATATCTACCCATTCATGACACCCCTCAGCAGGCTTGGTGGCAGTAACCTGAGCCCATCTAACAGATGCAGAAATGGAAGGTCAGAGAGAAAAATATCGCTTACCAAGGAGACAAGCAGACCTAGGATTTACTGAATTCTGAGCTTGCTTGCTTACTTCTCATTTTGTCTATTTATGCATTTACGTGTATTTATTATGAAAATGTTTGGTTTATTTGGCAAACATCTTGGCTGTGACATCTCCCATTTTTTAAATTTTAAAAAACTTCAAACCTACAGTAAAGTGAAAAGAATAGTTTACTAAACACACATATATCCTTCAATTAGATTCATCAAATTCTCTCTTGCCCTCTCTCTCAGCACACACACACACACACACACGCACACAGTCATGCACCGCATAACGATGTTTCAGCCAACCACGGACTGCGTGCACGACAGTGGTCCCGTAAGATTATAATGGAGCTGAAAAATTCCTACTGCCTAGTGACGTAGCCATCATATTGCTGGAGAGTGGTACATTACTCACGTGTTTGCAGCGATGCTGCTGTAAACAAACCTATTACGCTGCCAGTCGTATAAAACTCTACATACACGATTATGTACAGCGCATAATACTAGATGATAATAAACCACTGTGTTACTGGTGTCTGTATTTACTCTACTATAGTTTTTATAATTGTTTTAGCACCTGCTCCTTCTTTAATACTTATTTTAAAAAACAGTTAACTGTGAAACGGCCGCAGGCAGGTCCTTCAGGAGGTATTCCAGAAGGCATTGTTATCATACGGCTCTCCACGGGTTATTGCCCCTAAAGACCTTCCGGTGGGACAAGATGTGGGGGTGGAAGATGGTGATACTGATGCTCCTGACCCTGTGCAGGCCTGGGCCAATGTGTGTGTGTGTGTGTGTCTTAGTTTTTAACAAAAACATTTACAAAGAAAAACAAATTAATTTTAAAATAGAAAAAATCTTACAGAATAAAGATATAAAGAAAGAACATATTTTTGTACAGCTGTACAATGTGTGTTTTAAGCTAAATGTTATTATAAAAGTCAAAAGCTTAAAAAAATTAAAATGTTTATAATATAAAAAACTTATAATAAGCCAAGATTATTATTGAAGAAAAAAATTTTAAATAAATTGTAGCCTAACTGTACAGTGTTCATAAAGTCTACAGTGGTGTATGGCAACATCCTAGGCCTTCACATTCCCTCACCACCCACCCAGAGCAACTTCCAGTCCTGCAAGCTACATTCAAGCTAAGTGCCCTATAAAGGGTACCATTTTTTGTCTTTTACACCATATTTTACTGAATGTTTTCTATGTTTAGATACACAAATACTTCCCATTGTGTTACATTTGCCTACAGTATTCAGTAGAGTAACATGCTGTGCAGGTTTGTAGTCTAGGAGCAATAGGCTGTACCATATAACCTAAATATATAGCAGGCTATGCCATCTAGGTTTGTGTAAGTATACGCTGTGATGTTTACACAACAACAAAATTGCCTAATGACACATTTCTCAGATATATCCCCATTGTTAAGCAACGCATACCGTATATACATATTTTTTTATTCCATTTGTAAGTGAGCTGCAACTACCATGATGGTTTATTCCCAAAGATTGCATCAAATTTACACTGAGGCCCACCACCCCACACAGAATCCTGTTCGGGCAACCCATGACAGGCCTTCCCTTACCTCCCAGCCAGAAGTGACCCTACCTGTGCTTCTAGACGTGGTTGTCCAGATGTCTACTGCTGCCGCTCACCCGCACTCCCTAATGGGAAACTCCTCACCTACAGCCCTGCTGAGTGGACCCCATCTGGACACAAGCAACAGGGAGGTTCTCTTTCCCAGAGGGAACCCAGCCATGAGCTGTCGGGGGGGCCTATGATGAGGGTGGGATGAGCCAATCAGATCTTTCCTATTAGCAACTTGACCTGAGAGGAGAGGACAGTTTCCAGGGAGTTACTGGCACTACAACTTAGAAGGTTAAATAGACTGAAGAGACACTCGCTATGAAGGTTAAAGCCATGAGAAAACAAAAGGAAGATGGAACAGTTGCACAAAGGTAATTGAGAGAAAAAAATTTATAATAGCAGCTACCATTTATTAATCACATAGTATGTGCTCAGCATAGCGCAATCATGAACCCATTTCATATTGACAATGGCAGTATATACACTCTCATCTCCTTTGTTGTGATTGGGGCACAGAGAGGCAAAGTAAATCGCCTGAGGTCACACAGCAAGCAACTGGGGGAGCCTGCTTGTAAGCACCATCCCATTGGTTCCTGATACTCTTCCCGCCCCTCCTGGGGCCTACGGTTCTGCCTTCCTGGATTCCCAAGAGACCCTTCTGCATCTTACGGCAAAGCCTTGATTGTACTTCAGCTAATTGGAGTAGGATTCTGTTAATTCCAATCAAAGGAAGCCTGACTACAGCACGTGGCCTCACCTGAGACTGGGTTTCCTCAAGAAAAACACTCACGCCCACCATTCTGACCAACTTCCTGGATGTTTGTTTGCAAAGGTAGACTCACACATTTTCTGGGAAGCTGAGGAAGATGCATGAACTTTAATTCTACATGCACAAACTGTCTTGGGTGGTTTCCTTATTTAGATGCTACCTTTGATTTTATAAATGTAAAAGAAAATTTATCAAGGCTCTCACATTTGCACTGGCGGCCTTATACATTGTAAACTAATTTCCCAGAGAAAATCCTAAGCTTCAAGGGCTTGAATTTTCCCACCACTGAGCTTTTCAGGGAACTAAGGCTCATTTGATTAGGGAGAGACTTTTTTTTTTTTTTTAATCATACTCAGGTAACCAATTTTTAGAAAATTAGCATTCTTCAAAGTACAGATAACACAAGTGACAGCAAACATAATTGAATCTCTCTCTCTGATGATTTAGGAGGTACTTCTGAATGTCACTCCCCTTTATTCAAGACTGTAGAAAAAATCTGGATAATAAAATTAAAGGCTTACATTTGCTTGTTAGAGCCTTCTGGGTGTTACACGGTTGTGGGACTAAGCCCAAACATAAATGTCACATCTAGTTTCTTAGGCTGTTTATCAAAATCATCTGAGTCACATTGAATGGTGCAAGAAGATACTCAGCCCATTGTATAGGGTCAATCTACCGATCCTATACAGGACTGCCTCTACTGAGCTGGTTGTATGCCTAGACTGGTTCCCTTAAGCAGTTACATTAGCTCTGAATCCCAAGGTGGTTGGGGAAAAACCACAGTTTTCATATTTGGGAATAACAATCTCCCCCTAGCAGGGGAATTTGAGGAGTTGTGATTTGCATGCCATGTTTATTACACAGTGTCTTGCACTTAGTAAGTGCTCAATAAATGGTGTTATTAAGTAAATGCCTGAGAACTTGAGGGGAGCCCCAAATCTACTCTTCTGAACAGCTCTGAAATACTCTGACTTGTTTTTGTTTTCCTAGCAGATGGAAAATCAATTCTACTATGATGTCCATTTTTAGAGAACAACTCAAGTCCCCCTTAGTGGAGGAAGATGCAGAGAGAAATAAGAAGAATGCAGTAGGATAGAAGCCACAGGTTCAAGGAAGCTTTGGTGTCACAGAAATTGATAGGACCTGAGGGCAAAACATGGATTTATGCCTTTTTTTTTTTTTTTTTTTTTTGAGACAGAGTCTTGCTCTATTGCCAGGGCTAGAGTGCCATAGTGTCAGCCTAGCTCATAGCAACCTCGAACTCCTGGGCTCAAGCAATCCTGCCTCAGCTTCCCAGGTAACTGGAACAACAGGCGTGCACTACCATGCCTGGCTAATTTTTCTATTTTTTAGTAGAGATGGGGTCTCACTGCTGCTCAGCCTTGAACTCCTAAGCTAAAGCGATCCTCCCACCTCGGCCTCCCAGAGTGCTAGGATTACAGGCATGACCCACCGTGCCCGGCCTCATTTATGCCCTTACTCTTTCAGCCAGTAGCTGGAAGCAGCCCCATTCACTGTTAGACGTGGCTTGGTGTTATGAAGTGTTTTCATGGAATCCGCATTCGTTCCTTGTTTAACTTTCACCTACCAGCTCATTTGTTTCCTCTTTAATTCGTCAAAGGTTCATCAGGCACCAAGTGTGAGCCTGGAACTGTTCTTGATGCTGAAGAAACAATACCAGAAAATGAATCAGACCTAGACCTGCCTCCACAAAGTTTCAAAGGAGAAATGCAGAGTAAGACAGGAGTAAATGACGACCTTAACCAGTGCTGGAGGTGGAGGGGAGGAGGTTCTGGGAAGGCTTTCTGGAGGAAGTGACATTTAGTCTGAGACCTGGAGCATAAGAAGAACTTTAGCATCCTAGCTTTTCTTTGAAGGGCAGCACAGAAAAAGTCTCCATCTTTCAAACATTTGAACCCAACTCTCTAACTTCCTTTCTTATCACTGTCATATACTCTCACTCTGCTCTGACCACACTGGTCCACCCTGAGGACTTCTCTTCTCCCTGTGACATTCCCTTTCTTCCAACGACATAATTCTAAGCCCTTTACCATTCTAATTGACCCCACTGTCAACAACCTCCATTTAACCAAAACTTCTATTAATGAAAAGAGGGAGGGATGCATCCTAATTAATTTCTATCCTGGCCACCTGCTATGTGTATCGATGAAAAATTGCGTCTTGATAGTAACGAAAGGTTTAGAGCCTTCTTGTGTGTTCAAGGATCCACATCAAGAGTGTCTGTCTTTCTGTTCAGAAGCATCTCTAGAACTTCAAGGACGTGAGCCAGATGCTGAGAGTAAGATGGTTGTGTGCAAGTTGGGTTCCCAGGAAGAAGTCAGGACAGACTTAGGAATTCAAAAGGATGACTGGGGTGTTATACACGTGAAAAGAAATGGGAGGTATAGCTGGATTGAGCGGGAGGCGGCATCAGACTTCAATGCAGACCTGATGAAATCTCTACCAGCCCAACCAGGGGCCTGGAACAAAGATGGCATTTTAGAAGAGCCCCCATGGGGTGCAAATGAGCAGGCCTTGTACCAACCACTGCCTTTCTGATTCATAGGTCGGGGGCTGTCGTGAGAATAGCATGCCCTAAGCTTTCACCACCCTGCTCAATCACTGGCCAGGGGTTCTCTTGACAATAGTATAACCTTGGCTTAAAAATTGAGGCAGACCCTGATGAAGCTAACAGCTGGACCTTGTCAGATGACCTCACTCTTTGATTCTAGGCAGTGAGTCCTTTCTTGAAGGAAGATCTGAGCAGGGCACCTCCAGATCTGCCACAGTGGTAAACAGAAATGACTGCTGACCTGTGGAAGCTTGTAGTCCCGGGAGACAGACCCTGAATATCACACAACTAATATTTTAGTAATTACTGTGATTATTTAAAAAAAAAAAAACACCTTGTACACTGAAAACTACAAAACATTGTTATAAGAAATTAAAGAAGACCTAAACAGAAATACACCCCATGTTCATGTATTGGAAGACTTAATATTGTTAAGATGGCAATACTCCCCAAACTAATCTACAGATTCAGTGCAATCTCTATAAAAATTCCAACTGCCTTTATTTAAAAAATGCACAAGCTGATCCTAAAATTTATATGGAATTGCAAGAGACTCCAAATAGCCAAAACCAACAATGTTCTTTGTTCTTTTGTAAAAACAAAAGGTTGGAAAACCCTCACTTCCCAATTTCGAAATGTGCTACAAACTTATAATAATCAAAACAGCATGATGTTGAAAAGGATAGACACACAGATCTACGGAATAGAATTCAGAGTCCAGAAATAAACCGGTGTGTCTGTGATCAACTGATTTTCAACAACGGTACTAAGACTGTTCGATGGAGGAAAGAATAGTCTTTTCAACAAATGGTACTGGGACAACAGGATAGCCACATGCAAAAGAATGAAGTTGGAACTCTGCTTAACACCTACACAAAAATTAACTCAAAAATAATCGAAGACCTAAATGTAAGAGTTATCCTATAAAACTCTTAGAAGGAACCATAGCTGTAAATCCTCGTGATCTTGGATTAGACAATACTTTAAGTATGAAAGCAAAACACAAGCAACAAAAGAAAACAGGGATAAATTGGACTTCATCGAAATTAAAAACTTGTGTGCACCAAAGAACATTATCAAAACAATAAAGAGGCTACTTGTAAAATTGCATGAAATATTTACAAATCATATATTTGATAAAGGTCTAGTATGAAGAATATATAAAGGACTCTTACAACCCAACAAAAACAACCAAATAACCCAATTTAAAAATGAGGAGAGGAATCGAATAGACGTATCTTCAAAGAAGATATGCAAATGGCCAACCAGCGCATGGACAGATGCTCATCATTAGTCATTAGGAAAATGCAAATCAAAACCACAAGTCATACCACTTCACGCCCACCAGGATAACTATAATTAAAAAAACCCTGGAAATTCTCAAGTATTGGTGAGGATATAGAAAAACTGGAACCCTTGTACACTGCTGGTGAAATTGTAAAATGTGCAGCCACTGTGGAAAACAGCTGGTCAGTTCCTCAAGAAGTTAAACATAGAACTACCATACAACACAGCAATTCCATTGCTAGCTATATACACCCAAGAGAATTGGAAACATGTTCAAATGGAAGTTTGTACACAAATGGTCATAGCAATATTATTTATAACAGCCAAAAGATGGAAACAACCCAAATATCCACCCGTGGATGAGTGGATAAACAAAATACGGTATTTCCATACAATGGAATATTATTCAACCATAAGAAAGAATAAGGTGCTGATACATCCCACAGCAGGCAGGATAAACCTTGGAAACATTTTGCTAAGTAAAAATACACCAGTCACAAAACGTCACATATTGTATGATTCTGTTGATATAAAATGTCCAGAATAGGCAAATTCGTAGAGACAGAAAGTAGGCGACTGTCAGAGGCTGGGGTTCGGGGAGTGGGGAGTGACTGCTTAACGGGTACGGGGTCTCATTTTGGGGTGATGCTGTTGTTCTGGAATTGGATAGTGGTGGTGGTTGCACAACATTGTGAATATACTAAAACCCCCTGAATTGTGCGCTTTAAAATGCTTAAAAGGGTGAACTTGTGTTACGAGAAATTTATGGCACTAAAATATACGTGAAGGAGGAAGAAGAGGTAGCGGATGTGGTGAGGACAATCTAACAGGACGTCCTTGCCTGGTCCGGAGCAGTCACGGAAGACCCGAGACCTGAGACTTTTTTATTCGAGCCCCATCTGGTGACTTTCAGGTGTTATCCTGCCCTGACTTGTGGGGCTCTGATAATCCAAGGGTCCGGGGGAAGATGATGTAGGTGGAGACCCCCAACCGGGTCATTCTAGTTGCCCAACCCAACAGCAGGACAGAGCGGGGTGGGAGGGGACAGGAAATAGCACACAGGCATGACCCAGGAGGAGAAGAAAGAAGGGATAAGGAAACATTCCTTTCTTCCCTTTGTCTCCAAAGCCAGGTGACAGAGAATGCAAACGGGGAATGTAGATCAAAATGTAATTTTCCCTTACAAGCTGCGGTGAGGCCAGGGGCTGGGGAGGTAGCCTGCCCTGCGGAGCTGCTCACGCGGCAATAACTCACCGGCAGCTCTGCACAAAAGCGGCGCTTATTAAAGGTCAAACGGAGCCAGCGGGGGAAGGGTTGATGGAAGCAATAAAGGGACACGGGAGAGAGGGGGCCATTGGGAAAGGCTGGTTCTGATTAAGAATTTGTCCCAAGCAAGGCAGAGGCCAGTCATTCAAGTCATGCCCCTGACACCCAGCGGGGACCCCAGGGCTAGAAAATGCTGCCTTTGTCTTCATGAACCAAGAATTTCCCTGGCCCCATGCAGAGATCAATAATGAATCAATAAAACACCGGCTTGTATGAGAAACAATTATCAGCAAGCCAGAAAAACAGCACTGGGAGCCCTCTGCCTCTGCCCACCTGCCGGTGGATGGGGAGATTGCTAAACTCTCAGAGGTCGGATGGCTGAGGAATGACCTAACCCCTAGCTATCCAGGTCTGGCTAATTTATCATCATGTTACTTCTGTCTGTCAAGTGTTGTGCACAGCTCACAACCTTATTGAGTACTCTCAACAATCTGCAAGGGTTGTTATTATTTCCATTTTATAGTCAGGAACACCAAGGTTCAGAGAGGTTAAGTCACCTGCCCAACAGCACTTAGCTACTGAAAAGCAGAGGTGGGGCATGACACCAATCTAATGCACCCCAAACTCTGTGCTCCTAATCACGATATTCAACTGCCTCTCACAATAACCAAATGATTATTGAGTGCCTACTGTGTGCCTGGCCATGAATGCTTTGCTGGGATTTGGGCCAAGTCTTTTTTCTTTCTCATGGGTCACGTGGAGAGTTATCACTGATGTTCTTATCTAGGAGGGAGGCTCTGGGTATCAAATAATACCCATTGTGATATATTCGGGTATCCAAATGAAGATGCATTTGGAATATGGGAGGTCTATGCACGTAAGAGGCTGTCTCTCTGTCTTTCCTTTCGCTTACACGTCTGGTATGTAGCACAATCCCAGAACAGACAGGCATCAGGGTACTGATGCCTCTGAGCTGAGACCAGAACAAAACATTTGATTTGTCACTGATCCTGGAGAGGAAACAAAATGTGAAGGCCACAAGGTGGGGAAAATGGGAGTGAGGAAATGCAGCTGAATTGAAGATACTCAAACGCAGCTGTGAAACAGACATGGCCTAAACCATCAGGCCACCGGGGCTCCTCTATGAATGGAAATGCAGTAACCCCTGGCTAACTACACTCTTGTCCCCAAGATACTGAGGTTCCATGTTTTTACATGTGTATGCCAGTTTTTTTTTATTTTATTTTAAACATGGAGTGTTGTTTTTATTTTATACCCCTCTCTTGGGTTGCTAGTAAGGGCTGCCTGGAAAGCTTGAGAAACATCCACCCCCCAGCAGAGTAGGGGGCTTGCAGAAACTTGTTCTTTTCTGAACTATGAAAGAAGCTAATTCAGGTGGTGAAGAGGTGGGGGAAAGAGAGATAGGGAAACATTTGCACATGTGAGCGTGTGTGTGTGTTATCATAATGGGTCTTTAATGTTAGAAAGTTCTAGAACTTTTATTTATTTTGACTTTTAAACATACCTGCAATGCCATGTTAATTGTTTCCTCCTGACACAATGACACCTATGAGACTTAACCTTGCACACAGCAGCTTTGCCAGGGTAATAAACGCTTCTGGTGCACCGGTCACATCCCCTCAGCTTTCCCCTGACTGTGGCCTCCATGGCCTGGGTACACTGACACTAACGCACCTCAAGCGTTTGCTCAGAAGCCAGAACCTCTCTGCTTCTCTGCCTCAATGCTTTCTTTGTTTTAGAGACAGGGTCTCACTCTGTCACCTAGGCTAGAGTGCAGTAGCACAATCATAGCCACCACAGCCTCAAATTCATGGGCTCAAGAGATCCTCCTACCTCAGCCTCTCAAGTAGCTGGGACTACAGGTGCACACCACCATGCTCAGCTAATTTTTAAAATTTTTTTTTTTTTGTAGAGACAGGGTCTTGCTATGTTTCACAGGTTGGTCTCGAACTCCTGACCTCAGGTGATCCTCCCACCTTGGCCTCCCAGAGTGCTGAGATTATAGGCATGAGCCATCATGCCAAGCCAGTATGGGCTATACATCCAATAAAGGGGTGATAACTAGAATCTATAAAGAACTCAATCAAATAAGCAAGAAAAAAATCAAACAACCTCATTAAAAAGTGGGCAAAAGACACGAACAGAAACTTTTCAAAAGAATATAGACTAATAGCCAATAACCATATGAAAAAATGCTCAATATCTCTAATCATCAGAGAAATGCAAATCAAAACCACAATGAGTTACCGCTTGACTCCAGTGAGAATGGGTTTTATCAAAAAGTCCCAAAACAAATGTTGGCATGGATATGGAGAGATAAGAACATTCGTACACTGCTAGTGGGACTGCAAACTAGTACAACCTCTATGGAAAGTAATATGGAGATACCTCAAAGAACTAAAACTACCACTTGACCCAGCAATCCCATTACTGAGTATCTACCCAAAGGAAAAAAAAGACAGACATCTGCACCAGAATGTTTATAGCAGCACAATTCACAATTGGAAAGATGTGGAAACAACCCAAGTGCCTGTCAATTCACGAGTGGATTAATAAAATGTGGTATATGTACACCATGGAGTACTACTCAGCCACAAAAAAATGGCTTAACCTGGATGGAACAGGTAATCATTCTTCTAAGTGAGGTATCACAAGACTGGAAGAACAAACGCCACATGTACTCACCATCAAATTGGAGCTAATCAATCAACATTTACGTGCACATATGGAAATAACATTCATCGGAAATCAAACAGGTAGGAGAGGGGAGGAGTGGATGGGTAAATTCACACCTAACATGTACAAAGCACAGTATCCCGGGATGGACACATTTATAATTTTGACTCAAATGGTACAAGACAATTTACGTAACCAAAACATTTGTACCCCCATAATATTCTGAAATAAAAAAAAATAAAAAATCAATAAAAATAAAGTGGCAAGAGTCTGCTTAACCTCAGGCAGGTGAAGCCCAGAAGTGTCAGGGGGGTTACCCCAGAGCAACTGAGGGGGGCTGGAGCCAGTGTAAAAATACCTCAGCTTTCCTGCCGCCTCTGCCTGAGAGCGCGACTTCTGGAAGGCAGTTTGCAAACTCCTCAGATGCCCTAGCGGAGTTGAGCCCCGTTGCCTACAGCAGCAAACTGTAAATTATGAATTCCTTATTGGCTTTTCATCATTTCCCGATTTTATCCTCTCTGCCCCTTTGTTTCCGCTTTCTGGGATCAGCTCCCAGGTAAACTACCTGCCCTCAAGTACTTATGTCGGGTTCTGCTTTGAAGGAATCCAAAATAAAATCCCAAGCCTGGTATTTTTCAGGCACATAACTCCCGCAGTGGACGTATCCGGCAGGGTTCGAGCAAAGCAGCAGACCCGCTGGGCAAAGGACGGGTATAGTAAAGGATTTGGTCCAGGTGTGTGACCTTGCACAGTTGTGAGACTGATTGAACGGTCTCTGCAAGGGTGTTGTCTTTGCGTCTGACGCTCAAGTTTGAAACCTGCAGGGTGGGTCATGGCCAAGGCCAGAGAGATGTGACGTGGGAAGAACAAGGACAGCTGGAATTCGGGAGCGCAAACTAGAACCCGCACGGACACAGACTGGAACCCATGCCAGTTCTCACTGCCTCTGCCCTGGATGATTTGGAGGTTCTCAGGGAGAAGTTGGCTCTGCATCATGGGGTCAAACACTCACCTGGCCCAGGAGTCGGAGAAGCTGGAGGAGGACGTGTAGGAAAGTAGCCCCACGCCAGTGAGGTGAGCCGGAAGCAACACATCTGAGCTACAAAGTGGCTTTTCAGACCTGCAGAACAAAAAGCAAAATGACTGCTGCTTCGCTTCTGCCCTTCAAATCTTTCACAGAAATCCCTCTTGTGGCTTTAGAGACACAAAGGAAAGGCAATTCTGGGGAATGTAGTTCAATCTGGCCAAATTGAAAATTTTCAAAGCCTTCACCACGGTAGGTGAAGTATTCCTGCATTGTAAAACATCAGAATTGGGCAAGGCTTGACCTCGGGACCAATTATACGTGGAAACGTCTTGCAAATGACTTGCAAACATTGTAAAAAAAAAAAACAAAACATTTTCATCCTTCTTGGCCACTGAAAGCAGAGCTGCTGCATACGGTCAATAGGGTTGTGCACTGCACAATTCCAGGGTGCTCCATTCAAATGAATTATGATATGAATGGTGCCCCCTTGAGCCAGGCGTTGGGGTGGCTCTACCCAAAAACCAGACACACCCACCTACGAGAGCTTTAGCTGGTAACAAGGGGGAGCAAATCTTAAAATAGACCCCCAGCTCAGAGGGAGCATCTGGCGTTGATTTGGGAGGCAGCCATGTTTGGGTGAACACTTAAAATATTATTAACCTGATTGAGATAACCAGAAGGGAAGGACCAGGGTTAAGAGAAGACAAACAGCTGGGCCTGGCAGGTAAATGTAATGTAGGCAGGCAAAAAGTAAAGTCCAAAGAGAGCACCTGAGACAAATAGAAGAAATATGTGGCTCTGAGACTAGGTAGGGAGCAGAGAGGCAATTGAACCCTGGTCTTATCCTGCACCTGTTCTCTAGACCAACCAGGCCATCTGCTGCTCAGCGGCACCCTGCAATCAGCACCTTGCGAGAGGGTGCCGAGTACGCTTCTATTAACTTTAACCATAGAGGACCTCAGTGGGGGCATTTTTAAGGGTTCTAGAATGCTGGGGTCAAGACAGGAAGATGGAGTGAGATTTGTAACTGGTGTACACTTATGGCTTGTTCTCGCCCAACATTTATCCCCTCTTCTCCTAACCTGGTAACAATTTCCCTTGAGGAATCACTCTCCTCCTGCCTCAGTCAACGGGCAGCACAACTCAAGGAAACTGAGGCTCACAGGTGGGTGAAATAACTTGCCTGATGTCACACAGTGTGGTGAGGCTTGATTAAAACCCATGACTTCGAGGCTAGTTGGGGTTCCACTCTGTAAGTCCGCCACCCAACAACGATGAGCTGACCCTAGATTGCAGGCCAGGGTCATCTTTGGGGTGAAATTCAAGCAGAATCTGGAACTTGTTTTCTCACCTTTGCCTGCACACTTTTCTTCAATCAGAGAGTAAGAACTTGCACAGCACAAGTGGGGAGAGAACTGAGCTCATTATATCACTAATTCTCTCCCTCCTGTGCCATCCCTAATGTGACCCTCACAGTCAGCAAAACCTGTTATCTACTTAATCTGATTTCGTGCCATGCTGCAATTTATTTTTGAAATTTTTTCCTTGTTGGATAATGGCAGCCCTGAAAAGGTTCTATTGATTTCTCGACTGCAGGTTTATCAGGGCTGAGTCAGCCCAGCCCTCTACCAAGTGGAATGTCCATTCAGATCTTTATCTCCCCTCTTCATAGCTTGAAAATCTGAGTTTAGGTAGGGGTGGGTCCGGAGGGTTGCACTCGTACTCATAATGAAACAAGATTAGAAACTGCTTTAGATCTTAACATCCTCTGTATTCACGGTGCTGAATTACACGCAGAGGAACGAGTATGAAAACGGAGGCGAGGATGGTACTTTGGATAAGCTTGTAGTCTGTCTGCAGCCATATATAACTTTCAGGTGGGGAAAACAACCACAAAACTCACGATTTGCCTTGATGCTGACTTTGGGCACCTATACGAAATGTTCAGCCTCACTAGATCTGTTCTTCACCCCCAAATGGGGGCAATATCATCTACCTTCCTTAACACATCACAGACTTATCAATAAAATTAATAGTCCTCCGTACAAAAACACTGGAGAACAAATTATCATTATCTTCATGCCCTCCCATACACTGGAGGAAGCCTTAAAATCTTGCTTTCTCCAAGAACCTTTCCATCGTCTTTCATTCATTTGTTCATTCAGAGAACATTCCCCGAGCAGACAGTAGAGATATGAATTATTCCCACTCACCCTTATGCTCTCTTCTTAGACAAGCTGCTGCTCACACCTCCCGTGCTAGGCAATTTGCGTGCTCCATCTCACGTCCTCGTGGCCCACCTGTCTCTAGTCATTGCTAGAGCAAATCACCTGCGTGCGTGCAGGTGTACTCTGAAAGCACCTTGCTTCAGCTGCACCACGCACCTACCTCTTGCTTTTGTTGTAGGGTTTGATTCGAGAGCCATGCTGGTGCACGTACAAAACTGGAATTTGATTAAGGTAACACCCCTTGAGACAACCCTTGGCCCATGGAGGACAGGAGATGAAGGATAAATTCCTCCCTCTCCCATTCTCAGGAGGCCATTTCTGAGGTGCATTCTGCAGTTTTGCAGAAAGGGCTCTATGGAGTATGACTCCCCCCGCCCCCCGCCCCATTACTCACATCAGTAATTAGCTCAATAACATACTTTGGACTGGCTTTCCCTCTTCTGTTGTTTCCAAGACCTCCTCTCCTGTTCCTTGGCAACTCTTCCCGGCGAAAACATCTCCATGCCAGCCCTTCTCGCAATCTCTGCCTTCAGAGCAGAATCTGAGCTAACCTCCACAGTTTCAATGAGATGCTCCCAAACTCTGCTATTTAAGCGGCAGGCCATGGGATCCCATTTCCACCCCCCCCCCCCACCAATCACCCTTCAGCTCCAGCTGATTGGCCCAGGGTTGAATGATCGACAGGTACTAAAGCCAATCAGATTTTCTCTTCCCTGGGACTTCAGAATGCAGACATTATTCAATCTCTGCAGGACGTTTGAAGTAGAAAGCATTATAAAGCCTGGGCTGGGAACACCTGCGTGCCCATGAAGCAGAGAACGCCAGTTTGCAAAGAGAAAGAAACAAAGATTACCCAGCCTTGGAGAGACACAAAGGGAAACTGCTAAGTTCCTGGTCACTTTCCGTTTTTCTGGTTCAAATTCCTCGTTAGCCCAATTCCCCTTTCTACTGTTGGGTTCTCTGAGAACTTTTTATCCTTCCAATAATTTAATTTTTTCTGCTTATTCTAGCTTGAGTGGGATTCTGTTATTTACAACCAAATAGTCTCTAAATCAGAGTATCTTGTGGGCTGGGCACTGTGTTAAGCTCTGGATATGAACAAAAAACGCAGCTCCTGCTTTCAGAGAGCTTAGTATCTAAATAATGAGCATTGAGGTGGTGCCTCAGCATCTCAAAGCATTTCCTGTGCTCTCAGAGGGCTAATCCTTTTCATCATAGGCCTGTATATTCCCCCATTCATAATAATCGTTAATTCATTCGTTCGTAATCATCACAACCATTTCTGAATCCTTACCATGTACAGGGCATGGTGCCGAGTGATTCATGCGCATCAAATCTTCTCACTCTTTACCGAAATGGTTTGTTTCTTTAGTGTTAGGGACAGAGCAGTAAGATCATTCCAAGTCGTGATAAGTGCTATAAAGGAAACAAGTCAGGTATGACACAGGGAGAAAGCAGCCAGGCTGGAAAGAGTGGATAGAAAGTCTTTCAGAGGGCAAAGGGAGATAGTCAGGAAGGGCCTCTACGTTTAAACTGAGACTTAAAGAATGAGGAGCAAATAGACATGCAAAACGCCAAAGGAAGAACATTCTAGGCAGAGGGAAAGGTTAGGTGCAAAGGCCCTGAGGCGGGAATGAAATGAAAAAATAAAAGAATGATGGGACTCCAAGTAAGACAAATCTCCCTGACCCTTGAAGCACATCTGTGGTTCTCAGATGCACAAAAAATGTTTTAAACTTGTTGCACAGTGGGTTTTTAAAAATACTCACATTTAGGCTACTAGTGCTAGCTAGTAGCTAGCTACACAGTTGTGTTTGTTTTTTTTTTACCGTTTGTGATTTTTATTTTATTTTATTTTTATTTTTTTAAAAAAAATTTATTTCAGCATATTATGGGGGTACAGATGTTTAGGTTACATATGTTGCCCTTGCCCCCCCATTGGGTGTCAGACAGGTGGGAGGGTGGAGAAGGGGATGGGTATATACTTACATAATGAGTGCGATGCACAGTCAGTTTTTAAAAATATCCATGTTGAGGCTACTCATCCAGAGATTTACAAAACAAGTGCTTTGACCAACAAAGCGATAGAGCCCACTCCTGCAGAGATTTAGGTTTGATTTGTCTGACGTGGAACCCAAACTTTTTTATTTTTTATTTCTGAGTTCCCCAGTAATTCTGATACATAGGCAGGCTGGAGAATGACCGGACTAGATGGATATTGGTAGAGTAGAATTTACATTAAATAAAGAAGCAAACACACACAGAATGTGATGGTTGGGTATCTCCCAAATCTTGGTTCAATTCCTTGGCTCCTAAGGCCCTACTCTGTATCCAGACAATAGTCTCCCAAATGTGGGTTCCTGGATATTGGGTCAGAGGATGTGGATGTATCTCAACCAGGAAGTGCTTCATTGTAAGAACTTGGTCAATCTTGCCAGACCCACCCACTTCCCTGCCTCTCGGCCCCCATTCTTCGCCCCTGAAGCACTTATCACATGGTGTGATAAATGCCTATGTACTTGTTCATCCCATAGACCTCCGTGAAAATGAGAACTGTGTCTTATTCATCATGGCATCCTAGGTATCTTTCGGGCCTCAATGTAGATGCCACTTCCTCCAGGAAGCCACACTTGACTTCAGCCCAGGATGGTTTAGGTGTCTCCATTGAGAGTCCCTTTCTCATAGAAAGCATTGCCCTATTTTTAACCTGTATTTGCATATGTCTCCCTCCATAGCCTGGGAACTCTTTGAGTTTGTTATGGCATTCACTGATCTATTGCATAAATATCTATTTGATCACCTTGTGTGTGACGCACGCTGTTGTAGACATTGGGCCTACCGCAGCGAAGAAAAATAAACCAGCTCTCATGGAGCTTATGTCGCCATGGTGGGAGGACAGGCAATAACCCACAAAGTACACAGTGTGTCAGACAGTGATAAGTGCTATCAGTGTGATGGGAAGACATGGGGAGCCACTGGGTGGTTCTGAACAGAGGGGTGAGTGACCTCACTTTCCTTCTGAAAGCATCATCCTGTACTCTGTGTTAAGAAGAGAGTGTGGGGAAGCAAAGGCAGGTGCCAGAAGGGCATGCGTGGGGCTATTTCAATTAGCCAGGTGAGAGATGGCGGCAGTTTGGATGAAGTATATGAGTAGGGATGGTGAGAAGTGGCCAGATTCTGGATACGTTTTTTAATAGCTTTAGTGAGACAAAATTGGCATACGATAAACTGTACCTACTTGAAAATACAACTTGATAAGCTTTGATACAGGTATACACCTGTGAAACCACCACCACGATCAAGGTAATGAACAAACCCACCCGCAAAGAGTCTCCTGTGCCCCTTTGTAATCCCACCTGCCTCTGCCCATCCCCAGGCAACCACCAATGTGCTTTCTGTCACTATAGATCAGTATAAATTTTCTAGCATTTTCTATAAACAGCATGATACAATACTCTTTCATGTCTGGCTTCTCTCACTCAGTGTAATTATTTTGAGATTCACTCATGTTGTTGCATGTACTAATCACTTGTTCCTTTTTATTCCTGAGTACTATTTCATCATATGAAGGTATCACAGTTTGTTTATTCATTTACCTATTAGTGGAAATTTGGGTTATTTTCTAGGCGCTTGATATATTTTGTAGGCAGAGCTGTGGCAAAAAGGAGAACATTTGTCTTACTGGTAGTCATTCACCTACTCTGTTCTTAAATACACTGTGGCCATTAAATAAATATATCTGTAGGCCAAGTTCATCCCGAGGGCTGCCAGTTTGAGACGTCTGAAGCCTTAACCCTTTAATTTCACAGATGGCAAAACTGAGGCCCAGAGTTAGGAACAAGAGTTGTCCAATTTCAGCGAGGACAGGAATCCTGGCTCTTCAAGCCTTCAACGCACTGCGCAATACCGTCTACAGCCCCTCTTGAAGGAGGTGGGGCCGGAAGCTGTGGGCTTATTGCTCAAATTCTTGAATAATAAACCTAGAGAATTCACCATTAAGTCCAGTCGAGGAGGATTTTTTTTAAGTACCATTATCACCTTTTTAAAAACAAAATTCTATGACACATTTATTACAGTCACCGCTACTCTCTCCACCCCCCAGCCGAATAAAAACAAAAGGGAAATGCACTCTAGACGTTCTGGCTGTCTGACCTCAGACAGGTTCCTTCACTTCTTACACAGCCTGCTTCAAAGGGCCACCCTGAGAATTCAATGTGAATATGTACATGGAGTGCCTGTCCAGGGAGGAATGTTCCAGAAGTTATTGTGGGCTTTGGGGTTGTCAGGAGCTCCCATAGAATGTGGCCTGCCTATAAGGCAAACCAAGTTTCCAGGAGGAAAATGATGCCTTAACCATTGCGGTCACATCACAACACTGACTATCGACTCGTTTGGTAATTATTTCTGCAACGCCCAATCCGGGGGCAAGAAGGAAGGGAGGACTGCTGCAGCTGGCTTTCCCCAAAACCCCTGGCTGCAGAAGATGCCTCCAGATCTGCATGTACAGAGGCACATGAACGGCCTTGGTTTTCTCTTCCTTCTCTTTGTCTTTTTTTTTTCTCCAAACCAAAGTTCAGTCGCCTTTGTCTTCTGCTTCAAAGCATTCCGGGAGAGAAGTCTGTACTCCTTTCAGTAGGAAAGAAGTACTAGACAAGACAAAGCAAGTCACATTCAGAAGCTGTAGCCTATCTCTACAAGTAGAAGGCATTAGACGCAATATATTAATATAATACAGACACACATCACAACACACACACACACAATAAGATGAGCCATGACAGATAGAAGGGTGCTTTCAGATGCAAAACTGGATTCTCTCAGGCAAGTTGTCTTTCCACCTTCCTGTTTATAGGAACGTAGATTTGTACAATCTCATTTAAATATTACATCAGCTTAGTACAGTGGATGAGATGCTTGCAGTGTATATACGCTATATACGTGTTGCTTGTTAAGTAAAGGAGCTAAGCTACACACCTCTGCACAAAAAGGCTGTAGAGTCAAATGTCGGAAGTATCCTCTCTAGCTTTGCAAAAGGCAGTTTCAGGCTATTACTGACACATAAGTGATACAATGCATCCAGATGTTAAGGTTTGAATACTGCTTTTAGGATTTCTGTAGCATCTTTGTTTCACTGGTACTCTTCTTTACTATTTGCACTTTTAAAAATGAAATAATTTTGAATGAGAAATATTTCTAAATGGGAGAATAAACCATAAAAATGTTTTAAAAATTTACCTGTGCAGAGAGAGAGAAAAAATTCAAAGCAAAAGTAAATAACTAAACTTCAGTGCGATTTTATTCCAATTGACTTTAAAATGCAGTCATTTGAATATACATCCGCATGAGAGGCAAAAAAAAAAAATTTAAACTGACTTCAGTAACACGTAAGTGTTAGTGTGAGTTTGGTTGTTCTGAAAAGAAATATGTAATTATGTTGAAGTCACTAAATCCACTAAATGTGGGTCTTGGGCATGTCAGAAAGGAGACACAAATGTAAGATTTACGTGGTTAAAGAAAAACCTATAGCCTTTATTTGAACTAGAAATACAGTTAGAAACTCACAATATATTATTGGTCTTAGAATAAAATTCCCATCACCTTGAGCATTTATCATTTCTCTGTGTTGGGAACATTTCAAATCTTCTCTTCCAGCTGTTTTGAAATATATAATACAGTGTTGTTTACTATAGTCACCCTGCTATGCTATCAAATATTAGAACTCATTCCTTCTGTCTAACTGTATGTTTGTATCCATTAACCAACCTCTCTTCATCCCCCTACCCCACGCACCATTCCCAGCTTCTGGTAACTACGATTCTACTCTCCACCTCCACGAGATCCAGTTTGTTAGCTCCCATATGTGAGTGAGAACATGCAATATTTGTCTTTCTGTGCCTGGCTTATTTAACGTAACATAATGACCTCCAGTTCCACCTATGTTGCTACAGATGACAGGATTTCATTCTTTTTTATGGCTGAATAGTATACATGTATCAAAACATGTACTCCATAAATAGGTGCAAATACTATGTATTAATAAAAAAAGGATCGGACTACCTATACATGCAATACCTCAGATGGATTTCAAGGGAATTATGCTATGTGGAAAAACTCTCGAATGATTATACAATGTATGCTTCTTACTGATACAACATTCTTGAAATGACAGAATTATAGACATGGAGAACCGATTAGTAGTTCCTAGGGGGTAGTGACTGGGAAAGGAAGGGCAGTGGGTATGGGTCAAAGGTTACCATAACTGATGCCTTTGATGGAACTGTTCTTTATCTTGGCTGTTGCGTTGGTCACACGAATGTACACATGTGCTAAAATTTTGTAGAACTTAAAAACACAAGCACACAAATGAGTGCATATAAAACTGGTGAAATAAATAAGATAAAATAAAGCAAAATAAATTTTCCAGGCCTGTAGGATATGAAGTCCTAGAAACGAAGACCAACTAATCCAATAGTGATAGAAACTCTGGCACCCGCTAAAAGGAACCATTGCTTTTTGGAGAACGGGCTGATTCCAGATTTGGGTCAGGAAATTTATAAGTTGAGCTTGGAACATCTTGATGTATTAGAAAGTGAGAAAGCCATTAAAAGGCTTCTAGGTCATTTTTCAAAGGACTCAGGAACCAACAGATAGGCTCTCCTGGCAAAAGGTGGGACAATGTAAACATCGGTGAGGATAATAACAGCAATTAATCGAAGCACATCAAATTTAGTTAAATCTATGAATTAATCATGAGGATTAAAAACAGCTACGACCAACCAATCAATTCAGCAGTACCCTATAAGGATGCAGTACCCCAATTCATTATTTTATAAACTAGGAAATAGAGAGAAAGGATCAAGTATTTATTCTGACTTTTCTACCCTAATGGTCCTCTGAGTTACCCAAATAGTTCATGAGAGATATTTCTTTATAGAAGTATTGCAGCTAATACATGAAAAATAAATGGTAGATTAGAATACCACCATATTACAACCACTAGTAAATTAGTAAACTACACAATGATCTTCAGTGTCAGCTAGCATCACAAGAAAAGAGAAAGCCATACATTATTAACCCCCTGATGGAATTTCTTTTGAATCTAAATCTGATTAAGCCTCCAGCTCTTACCACCACTTAACAGAAAATAGAGAGTACACAAAGACATGTTATAAATGCCATGGGCATGCAAAATCAGCAAAATATAGACTATGGGAAACTCTACTAGGCACATAATTTTTCTTATGAAAAATAAAGAAGACAGAGGTGGAATGCTTGCATGTGTGTGGGTGGAGGGTGAAAGGACCTATAGATTAAAGAATGTTTAAGGAGACATACCATCCAACCACAATAAACGGCCTTATTGGAATCCCAATTCAAATCAACAAACCAACAAACCATAAACAAACACTTAATAGACAATTGGGAAAAGTGGACATGCACTGAATATTTGATGATATTAAGACATTATTGTTAATTTTGTCTAGTGTGATGATATTGCAGTTATGCTTTTAAAAAAAGGAGTTCCCATCTTTTAGAGATGCATCTTGCAGTATTTACAACTGGAATAACACAATGTCTTGGATTTGCTTCAAAATAGTTTAGGAGTGTGGAAAGTGGGTCAGGGTACAGATGAAACAAAATCTACTGTGTATTGATAATTGCTGAAATTAAACAATGAGTACACAGGGACTCATTATGCCAGTAAAGACTTTTGCATATGTTTGAAATTTTATATAATGAAAACATTTTTTAAAAAGTGACTCTCTTCTTTACTTAACAAATTTACTTAAAGAGGATGTTTTAAAAATAAAAAAAAAACAGTATCACATGTCAATAATGGAAGGTAACTATAAAAATATAATTCAGTGAAAGCAAAGCAATGTTATAAATTCTAGTTGTCCAGGCCTCTAAATCTGAAGTCGCTTTCTTATTGTTGAAAAGCAAGTACTATGACATGTGCTCAAGATATTTTAAGAAAATCAAAGTGTGGAGACTTACTTTTGGAGGTAACCCAATGGCTAGGAAGATAATTGAAAAAGGAATAAATTTCTCACCTTATATCCCTGTGTTCCAATGTTATTTAGTTTTCTATCTGCTTGGCTATCATCTAAAACCTGCTTGGGGAGGGGAATATCACTAGAGTTCCAAGGCACCTCACTTTGAGAAGTAATGATATAACATCATTGGCTTTTAAAACTGAGTGTAATAACGGTGCTTCTCTCATTTTGCATTTAAAAGGAAAATGAGACTTATTTAAAAGTAAAATGAGACTCAGGGAGTCTAATTTCATTGCATAGAAAACATTCTTCCATCACTATCTCCTCCATTCTGCCTCGATTCTTTTATCACTGTGTTCTCTGGGGTTCAGTCTCTTCCCTGAGTGCACTCAACTCTTCCAATGTGTGGTCTTTGTGCATACAGAATTCTTTTCCTGAAATGCAATCTCCCTTCTCCACTTGGATAATGCCTCTTATTCTTAGTTTAAGCTTAAATGCAACTGTCTCAGAGAGATTTTACCTCTTTACACACAGACTAGGAAATTTTCTAGTTATCCAATTTCACATCATTTCCCCTCTGAGGTGTGGTTATTTTTTTTATGATGTTTAACAAAACCACCAACACCCCAACTGAACTGTAAGCTCCATGAAAACAGGACCCATTTTTGTCCCTGTCCAAGTGCCATGCACAACACATCCTTGCACATAAATGAATGCCATTTGGGGCTATAAAAATCATTTTAGAGGCAGTATATGAAAATGATTAAGAGCACAGACTCTGCAAGTCAAACTGACTGGGTTTATATGTCAGCTCTACCTTTCACTAGTTGTGTGTCCTTGGATAAGTTACTTCAACTCAGTTTCAGTTTCCTTTTGTGTAAAATGTGGTTAATAAGAGGATCTAACCCATAGTTATTGTGAGCATTAAATGAATTAATAGTTGTACTTAGAACAATGCCTGGCGCTGAGTACCATATAAGTACTATGTAAGCATATATTATTATAGTCACCCATTATTACTATTATACATAGTATAATGCTATATATAACATACATAGAGTATACATAAAATGTAGTCCTTTTCTCTCATCAGTTCACAGTTAAATGAATATATACAATACCAGTAAGCACAGTGTGAATGAATGTTGCATTGTCAGGTGTAATGTGTAGGTATAAAATCATGCCTTATTGCCTATAGGCTAGGGTGATATGCACATGAGTATAGCTATATACTGCATTTGCAATCTACTCATTACGCCAGTATTTATGGAACCCCTACTATGTGCCAATCTTATACTAGACATGGATGACCCAAATAAAGAAATAGACATAGTCTGTCCTTGCAAGAATCTCACAACAAATATTATGAAAAATAACTCTAAACAAATTGGAAAATATACCCATGGATCAGAGGAGGCCCAAGAGAGGGCAAGATTTTATTATGGATATAAAAGGGGTCAGACAAGATTTCTGACATGATATGATTATGAAGTGTTGAGGAATGAATAAGAGTTTTTCAGGAGACCAGAGAGGCCAGAGGAGATTGTTTTCAATGATTCGGAGAGAGTCATGGAATAGCATGGGGTATGTGGAGGTATTATGAGCAATCTGGAATGACTGCAGTGTGAAGTTCAAAGACAGAGACAGAAAGCAAGCACCAGATCGCAAGAGCCTTGTGGGTGATGCAAAGCAGTTAGGCACTTATCCTACTAATTTGGGGAAGCAGGAAAAGGTTTTCAGCAGAAGAAAGTTATGACTGGGCCTGCAATTTGAGGGAAAAAATTCCCTAGCAAGAGTAAGTATGGAGGGTGGGTAAGCAGAAGTCTAATTCTTGCAGCAGGGAGGCCAATTTGGTGGTTGGTACAATTGCTCTGGGGAGGAATGGTCCCTTTATTCGGGTCTAGATGTTGAACAGCTCCCTCCTTCTCCCCCAACCGAGATTCTTCAGCTTGGTTTCCTTCAACAAAATCAATATGGTAGTCTTGGAGATTCATGTCCTGTCCTGCCAACTATTAATACATATAATACTGCTACATTTAATATACATACATAATAATACATAGTAACATTAATACATATAAAATACCAGGATGCCATATCAGGGCAATATCAGACAATTACTTTTTGCCATTCCCCCAGAAAGAAGGTGGAAGCTCTGTAAATAGCATCCTTGGTAGAAATAGCATCCTTGGTAGCATAAATAGATACACGGACTAATGGGCAGCTGTAGATATGAACACAACCTATATCCTATGGCTAGTAGTCAGTGTAGCCTAGACTTTAGAGGCAGCCATATCTGGGTTTGAAACCAGACTCCACTACTTGCTAGCTATGCAATTCTGGGCAAGTAATTCTACCACTCTGACACTCAGTTTCCAAATCTGCAAAATTTGGACAATGATAGTTTCTTTCTCATAGAGTTCTTGTGAGGATTAAATGAGATAATGTTTGTCAAGGGTTTAGCACACATGGTGACTAGAACATAGAACATAGTAACATATACTTGATAAGTGTAGCTATTATTATTATCTGAGACAGCAATGAACACATTTGTCTTGTAGAATCTTGGGAATTATGCAACCGGGGAATAATGCTTGCTGGTTTATACATGTTAGTCCAGGGATATTTGAAGTAGTGCATATCTATGTTCTAGAAGAGGGAATGGACAATAAACAGCAGAGGTAGGATTCAGATTAGACACAAGGTAGAACTTTCAAGAAGTGAGGATTGGTAAACCTTGAGTAGTACGATTGTATTTTTCTCCCCATATGTCTGTATGAAGAAATCCAGAATCTTGCAATTTGAATGGTTTAGCAAGATCTTGTGTAAAGGCACGAAGACAGATGAGTTGGTCTCATTATCATATTTCCCATCATCTCAGTAATTGTTTGAATCTTTCACTGTTCACTGGACTTTCAGAAATGGCTTTAGACTGTTAAGTTTCCTGATGTCCCTTGATGCTGGTGGATAATAATTAGCCCCTTTGTACTCAGAGAAATATTGGACACAGAAAGATGAAGGGATTTAACCAAGGTAATGCTGTAATGTTAGTGAGATGGGATTTGAACTGCCTCAGGAGGAGGGGCAGCTATTTCTCCGAGCTGGAGGTGCTGCCTCTTTGGATCACTAGGGGGAAGGATACGCAAGAATCTCTTTAGCTTCAATCTAGAATGCCTGGGTTGGCAAACCCTAGAGTCACTTCTCCCTGCTCTTCCCTTTTCCAAATGAAAGAATAATACCAATCAGTAGAGAGGCACCCTCTAGATGTGGATGTCAAATTGATTTTATCTGAAATTTCACCTCTGACCAATTAGTAGTGGCTATCTAGAAGACTGTGTTGAGAAGGATTCTGAGGGTTGATCCTAGAAAGAGTGTCGTGATGGATTAATGATGTCTGCCATCAGTATAATACAGAGGGTAAGCAGCAATTGTGCCACATGTTCGTATACACTAATCAGCATGTTGACAGGGCTTAGTTTATGGGATGGGCTGCCTTGTCCCTGGGGAAAAAGAAAACAATACCCTGAAGGCATGAGACACAAGATGGTTATATTTCCATACAGTGATGGAGGAACTGAAATTGAAGTTATATTGGAGAAGCTAGACCTAAAGTCTAAGTCACCTGGCTGCTTGCTGCGGGATTCAAAAAAGACAATGATGTGCAAATGGGCGCTCTATCAACGTTCTAGGAATTACGAACAGGAACACAGCTGGGAGATGTTGATTGATCTTGTGGGGGTGGGATCCCTCCCACCTCTCCCCTGCAAGTGACTCAGTTCATACCCCCAATGTCATGACTAAGGATAGTTTTAAATATCCCAAGCTACTGAAGGAGTCAGCTCTGGATTGCATTTAGAATGGCAATTAACTTCACAGTGGGAAATAGGCCTGACAGCCATGGGAGAAGTGGGGATATTTGGTGCAGGGTGAGGGGGAGACGGAGGGAAGGGGCTAGCCTGGTCTCCACTTCCCTCCGCTTCCAAGCATCTCAGCAGCCCTGGCCCCACCTCCCGGCAGCCGCAACCCACTTAAGCAGCCAGCAAGTGCATCTCTAGCCATTGGCCAGAAGGGGTCACTGCAGAGCGAGCAGCATTCTCAGGCTTTCGCCTAAGCGGGCCCGGCGACATGGAACACACACAAAACCAACCGTGTACTTTTTCGGACGGATACTCATTTACTCCAGGGTCCTGTCTTCTATTGTCCCATCTTGTCCTCTCTATCCTCCTCTTCCCCTCACCTCCTATTTAACTCCTGTTACCTTTCAAAGAATTTCTTAAGTTCACATTGGTGCCCCCACTCCCCTCCCCCCCGCCCCAGCCCCTCCCCCGTCATTGGGTCCCCACCGCCATCAGCATCGGGAGGAAGCACGGGTTCACCCCTGCGGTGGCCAGACCCGGTGCCAGGCGTTTGGAGGCCTTTAAGACTCAACGAGTCCTCCTCCCAGGAAGCTACAGTCCGGGACGTTTGCGGGTGGAGGGAGCAGCAACTCTGCCGAGATTAAAGGGCTCCGACAGAGAGATGGGCTCAGGGGTCCCGCAACGCTCTCTTGTCCTTAGTGAAAACCCTGGGGAAAAACAAGAGAAATTCTGCCCAGATCCTCTGTGTCTGGGGTTCACTGGGCATCCTAAACCTCCACCTGCTGGGATTGCGATTGAACTGCGAGGGGTAGAAGAAGCGGAGGGGAGACTCAAAAGTAACCATCCCCTTGTAATCCTCCGATTTCCCCCCAAACCCTCCCCCTAAGCGCTTTCTTTTCCAAAACGTGCTCCTTTTCCCGAGACAAGCCGCGATGGGAAAAGTGTCTGCGGGCTAATTCCCCAGGAGTGGGTGGGGGGTGGGGCAGGGTGGGAGGGGCACCCTTTCCTTTGGACGGGTTTGGCAGCGAGGACGTCGGGCAGGCTGGCTGCGAGACACAAAAGAGAGATCCTCCAGCGCGCCGCCTGCACAGATGTAACGCTGCGCCCCTTCGCGGGCGGGGTCTCGGCTGGGCAGATGGCGAGGAGCCCGATTGGTGACGGATTGTCCATCCAATGGCACTTTCTGGGTGGTGGGGATCTCGCGGCCCCCAGGCGCAAAGTGGAACGCAGGGGACCCTCTCTGCCGGCCTAGGCAGTCCCTCCCAGAAGTGAGGGGCGGGGACGGTCGGCGTGGGCGGATAGGTTAAGTTTTTTTACTTCCTCCCTCAATAGGAGATCTGCCGCCAGACTTGCGAAGCGGCTGGGAAGGGAGGTGGCCAGGCCCCAAGGGCACGCGAGAAAGGAGTAGGCGGGGAAGGCCCGCGACGATGGGAGAGGAGAGAGGGCCAGGCGGCAGGATCTCCTGCCTGGTTCTGATCCGGGTGCTAGGATTGCTTCTCAGCGGGGTCAGCGCTGCAACTCGGTCGCCGCGGGGCCCTGGTGACAGGCGCACGCCCCGCCCTTTCTCCTCCCAAGACCTGCGGGCTTTTGTTATGCAGATGGCGGCGGGAGGCTGAGCCCGAAGAGGAGGGGGTTGGTGGGGAGGAGAGACGGAGGGGTGGGGGGAGGAAAGTGCAGCTCGCGCGACCAGCCTCCTTTTCCAACGTCACATTGTGCGGGAGACAAAACCCGGGCGCGCCGGAGCTCACACGCGCACGCACACACACAGACGACCCTGTCGCCTCTTCTCTCCCGGCGCCGCCGAGAAAGCCAGTCCTCCCTTCGCTGCCTAGGGCGCGGAGGCTCCCCAAGCCCAGAGCGCAGTCCCGAGCCGACCCAGAGGGCGAAGAAAGCCGGCGCGCAAGCCTTCTTCCTCCACCGCCTGCCCGGGCTGAGACGTCCCATCCCCCGCCCTGAACTCCGATCTCTCCCACCCCACCCCTCTGGGTTTCACGCGGACGGAGCCCGGAGCCGGGTGTGCCCCGGTTCGGAGTCCACGTTTCAGCACTTCGGACAGCGCCCGGGCGCCCCGGCCCCTTTGGGTTGGCAATGGCGAGCGTTCAGCAAGGCGAGAAGCAGCTTTTTGAGAAGTTCTGGCGAGGAACCTTCAAAGCGGTGGCCACCCCGCGTCCCGAGAGCATCATTGTCGCCAGCATAACGGCCCGCAAGCCGCTGCCAAGGTAAGGACCTCCTTCTTAAAAGGGGAGACCCCGAAAACCCCCTTTCTGGTCTGTGTCCCGGCTCCCCAGGGGTGGATGCAGGCGGCTGGGCCGGGGCGCCTGTCTTTTCTCGTCACTACTCGGTGTCTAATCCCGCTGGAACATGGGAACTAATTGCTCGTGCGAGGTGGAAGACGGTGAGAAGGGACAGGGGTTTGGGGGCAGAGCATCGCTCAACTGAACCCACAGCTCCTATTCGAGAGGTTTTGCTTTCTTAGGGTGGGCGGCGCAGGTGGGGTGCGACTTGACTGAGAAACTTTTCTTGGCATTACAGAGCTCAGAGGGCAGGGGTCAAAGGAATGGTGGGTTCGAGGTGGTCGGGGGGTGCTATAAAAGGACAGAAGATGAGGATTGCACCAACTCAAGCAGTGTTCAGAGATAGCAATTCATTTCTATCCTCAGCTCAGAAACCAGCAAGCTCCAAACATTTTTGACAAAAGCCCATATGCTGTTCCCTCAAATACACCCAAAACAGCACCCTCCTCCACACCTTACTGGCTGCTGCTACTGCTGCTGCTGAATTCTCTCTTCTCCAGCATCCAAAACCAGGACTCTAAGCTCAAGAGTCAGGGAGGAGCCTTCCAAGATCAGGAAGATGGATCTTGGAAGAGTTTTATTTGATTTTTCCCAAAGAAACTGATTGCTTTGAACTCAGGGATGAGAACAGATCCTTGGATGGTGGTAGATACGGGGTTGACAGAGGGGAGACTAAAGGAAGAAATGAAAGAAAGGCAGAAAGAGGTGGGGGAAAGAAAGGCTGCGGAGGAAGAGGAGGTTGGGGGGGAATGGAAGCATTCCAAGACAGAGAAAATCCAATTCTTTTTGTAAATCATTCAATTTAGAGGAGTTTGAGAATGAAAAGAAGGCTGTGCCCTCTGTCAGGGAAAATCAAGGCAGTATGGAAACTCGTCTTTTGATGGTGTTGGATGAGTGCTTTGGTGGGAGAAACGAAAGAAGTAGACCAGGGGGACCACTTGGAGGATTTATTAATCCTGGCAGGCTGCATTCAGGAGCAGATTGAAAACATGTCTGCAGAAGTGCTCTGGACAGAATGAATGCCTGCTCTGGCACAACTGGATCTGAACTTTCCAGTGGGTGTGGGCTGGAAGACTGACGGGGAATCGTGGCTCAAGAATGAAACCCAGACTGTAGAACTTTTCTCTTCACAGTCTGCTAGAGCATCATACAGGTCTTTAGACAAATGGGCATCCCGTGTTGGGGTTGGGTGGACAAGCAGACATCCTGGGGCACGGAGGTGTAGCAGGCTGCAAACAGTAGCAGCGACAGCCAGTATTTGTGGATGGGAGGGAGGGGACACCCACTGACACAGGCTGGAGAAGGGGAACAATAACACCAAATGCCATTAAAAGCTGATGCTTCTCTGCTTGGAAGGAGGTTCTTTGTAGAGAGTTTTGACGTCAGCGGTTTTCTCTTCCTGGGTTTTCTGCTATCTGTTCCACCTTTGGAGTGCACCCTACTGTTGCCGAATCAGCTGCTGCACTGGCCAAAGAAAATGCCCTTGTGGAAAGAACTAGAGGAAATACTGGAAGCTGGAAGTGTGGCATTTGGTCCAGAGTGTTCCATCTATTTTAGGGGTACATGGAGAGAGAGGCAGATTCCTGGTGGTGGTGTGATTCTGAAAAGCATGCCTGACGTCCACTTTGCTTGGTACTTTCACCCTTTGTCTGTCTGTCTGTTACTGTCATACCCTTTTCTTGGTCATATTCTCAATTATATGAATTGTCCACAAGGTCTGTCAACCTTCATGCTTTCTGCAGCTTTGTGCTAATTCTAATTTAATCCATCTGAGACTTTTACAATAGCTCTCCCCCCACCCCAGTATCATTTCACTCTTGGTGCCTTTTAATGTCATGTGTCTCCTTCCCCCCCGGAAACCACCCCTGGGGTGAAAGTCTGAGCCATAAGCCCTCAATTTATGTCATGCTGGGAGAATCCTGTTTAATACTTCTGTGATAGGCGTGGCTTCTCTGTAGAACAGATTCTAGTTTTACAGCTGTTACTCTGGTTTGGGGTAGAGGGTGAGAAGAGAACATTTATATCCAAGTCTTCAGGAAAGGCTGGGTTTGAGTTGTCTTTTAACAGACTGGCTATAAAACCTGAATCATTCCCATTCTCACCCAAGGCAGACGCATCCAGTGACAGTCAATTTCTACTTTCTTTTCAATGTTCTATACTTACTTAAGGGTGAAAGTGTCATGTTTCCAAGTCAAGCTCTTAGGAGGAAAAGGGCAGAGACATTGGCACATCAGCTGGGTTCCAGTGGCTTCCTCTAGAGGCAATCTGGGGACTTGGTCTCATCAGAAATGTTGTTTAGTCCCATGAGTCAAACCCAGATCACAGTCAGCAGATCAGCACAAGTGTCTGTCTGCAGGGAGATGGGGGAGGGAGTGGATGAACCGATCGTCAGTCCTGTTGGTTACACACTTAATATTTGTTTATAGATGAGGGCCGCCCCCCTGAATGAACTTCCTCAGGATATTTTAAGTCTATCTCTGGAGATAATTTAGTACCACGATAGACGCGTGCATTCAATTCGTTGATTTCACAGCAGTAGGCATACATCATACAGCAATCCGAGCAACCCCCCTCCAGTTCCTGTCCCCCCACCGTGAGGCGTACTTGATGAGGGAATAGCTTTATAATGTATCACATTGCAAGCGGATGTCTGACTCAAATGTCAGAGCAGTATAGCAGAGAGGGAGGCAGTATATCATAGTGGTTAAGAGCTCAGACTTGAGCATAAGGCAACCTGGATTCCTGTCCTGGTTCTGTCGTGACTAGCAGTGTATCCTGAACAGGTGGATACTTCACTGAGCCTGTTCATCAGCTTGAAAATAGAAATAATAACAGTAGCAGCCTCAGACAGTGGGTTGTGAGGATTGAGTCAGGTAGAACACACCCTGCAGTGTTCAGTGCACAGCGTTTGTTTATTAGACATTAGCTCTACAACAAAGCTCAGAATGGCCAAAAGGAAGTCAACAATTCCTTAGTATTGTGTTCTCTGTGCCTACCCATTTCTCCCCGAAATAGTACTGGCAATAAAAATTGTGGGATTTCAACTCCTGACAGGCAACTACCTTGACATGAAATTAACACACACGAGGTAGGGTAGGGAGTGGTCCCATAATTCCTATCTCTGAGGGAAGGTTAGCTGGTCTCCGATTTGCTGAATTATCTGGATTCAGAATTGATTGGTATAACATTCTTAGGGAGCATTCTTTTGGTATGTAGAGAGAAGGCTAGGTACTGCCAGTCTAAAGAAAGCTCAAACTCCTTGAAAAATATCACAATTTTAATTGTATAAGTTTCACCAAATCTACAGCGACTATATAATCTATAGTTCATATCAAGAGGTCTTTAAGAATGAAAAAGGGTGTTGTCAGTAATTATTCCAGGATGGAAGATCTAACAGGAACTACCCCAGGCAAACCAGGATATAGGGTTGCCATAGTCAAACCTCATCCTATATCAACATGGGAGGGGGCAAACGTGAATTAATAAGGCACCTGAAGTGTAGAGAGGCCCCTCCTTTTATCCTAGCCAAAGAAGGATATAGTCATTGCCTGGCATTAACTTAATCCTCTTTGTTAATTTCTTAGTCTAGAAAAGTTTGCACCTAAGAAGTTTCAGTGCAGGGAAAACCTAGTGTTTGAGGCCGGTTCAAACCATAAAGATGAATACTTGTAGCTAAGGACTTAATAAGCATGTAAAAATCATTTGAAATTAGCATATCAATTGTGTGTAAATACATGAGTGTTAGTACAGGGCTAGAAAAGAGGTTTCCTTAAACAGAGTACACATTCCCTTAACAATTCTTTTAGCAACCTATTAATTTTCTTCGAAAAATCCTCTCTATGCAGAATAGTCCAGAAGCAGACTTCAGCCCAGTCCCTGTCCAAAGGGTCATAAATTCTAAACTATTGGAGATTTTACTGCATAAAGGGAAAGATAGCCAAATTGTAAAAAAAAAAAAACAAAAAAAAAAAAAACCAAAACTGCCTTTGAACCATTTAATTCAAGACTTTCCTCAGTGCCAGGAGATCAGTTAGCACATTTGTGCTGACTAGGTCCTAGGGGGCTGGGTGAGGGAGGGGCTGTTGGGAGGAGATTTTCTGGCAGCCCATGGTGGTTAAGAGCCAATGTACTGAGGGTCACAGAGAATGCTTGCCCTGGGGATGAATGAGCACTTTTCTCTGGAAGGGAGTGTTATTGTTTGGGTCAAATCGTTCTCCTTTTGAAAGGTGAAATCTGTTGAATGGGGTACAGGGGTCAGTGCAGGGGGTCACTTCTGACATTCTGACATTCTGCTGTGTTCACTTGGCAAATGTGCTATCTTAGAAAACCAGGCTGAAGATGTTCAATGAACGTGAGATGCATTAATTGAATGGGTGCACGTGGTCCAAACCCAGCAACAGAGTAGCTGTCTCCCAGCCCCACCTCCAATTCTCACACACTGGAAATTCTGATCAATGCGACCCGAAAGACACACACACTGCAAATAGATGTGACTCTCCCTAGTGTCAGAATGAGGCTTCCGAGATAGAGACATCTGTCTGCCCGAACGAGGAGACATGTTAGCCAGTATGGGGGCAGGGGGTTGAACTAAATGCCACCTGGAAGTGCTTTCTAGGCCTGTGAGTCTCTGTCCACTCCACCCCTGCTCCAGGCCGCCAAAAAAGGGGAACATCCCTAAAATCCTAACTCCTGTAATGGGGAAGGAAGCCCGGGTCACGTGCCTTCTGCTCCGTGAGACTTCAGGCATGCCGCAGGGGTGCAATAAATTTTAAAAATATTCTTTTG
>RJWJ010004434.1:34482-76183 GCA_004363605.1 Indri indri
TCACGCCTGTAATCCTAGCACTCTGGGAGGCCGAGGCGGGCGGATAGTTCTGAGCTCAGGAGTTCGAGACCAGCCTGAGCAAGAGCGAGACCCCGTCTCTACCAAAAATAGAAAGAAATTAATTGGACAGCTAAAAATATATATAGAAAAAATTAGCCGGGCATGGTGGCACATGCCTGTAGTCCCAGCTACTCGGGAGACAGTAGGATTGCTCGAGCCCAGGAGTTTGAGGTTGCTGTGAGCCAGGCTGATGCCACGGCACTCGCCCCAGGCAAAAGAGTGAGACTCTGTCTCAAAAAAAAAAAAAAAAAAAAAATATTCTTTTGTTTCCCCCCAGAGTGGCTGGATTTACCTTGCTGTGAGGGGAAGAATTCTCAGGGGCTTAGGAAAACCGGAGCTCTTTTCTTGCTTGTTACTAAGACTTTCTCGGTGGTGTGAGAAAATATTTCTGAGACGGAAGAAGTAGAGTGATGAAGAGAGGTTTGGGCTCCAAAGTCAGATCCATCCGGGCTCAAATCCTGCTTTGTCACTTCCTAGCTGTGGGATCTGCTAGTCACCTCACTTCTTTGTACCTCGGCCTCTCCATCTGTGGAATATTTCTATCACCGGGTTGTAGTGAGGCGTGAACAAGATAATTCATACAAAGAGCATGGCCAGTGCCTGGTCCAGACCAAGACCTCCGTAAGGTAGATATTGTTGTCACTATGCCATGGGCTGCCCTGATGAGATGCAGAGAGCAGCGATGCTAAGCCCTGTAGCACCTGGGCTGGGGTTGTTCAGTAGTGATGCTCAGCTTCCTCGGATTCATTTTTGGATATGGTTTTTAGGTTCCCTAAAAAGCCACTCGAGATCTGTACAGCTGTTTAAAAGAAAAAAATCCATCAGACCCCAGGGGCAAACTAATCAAAAGAAATGTTTTCTTTTACTGTTTGCAAATGCTCACTGGCTACGTGACTTTTGGCAAGTGACTCGACCCTCTTAATCTTGGTTTCCTCATCCATAAAATGGGCTAATAATAGTAGCTACCTCCAAGAGCTGTTATGAGGATTGAATGAGCTAATTTATGAAAAGTGCTGTTTGGCACACAGTAAGGGCTCCATCAATGTTGGCTCTTATCATTAATAATAAATTATGGTTTTTATTATTACTACGTGCCAGACCCATTGGGGAGAAAAAGATGAATGAAAGGCAGTGTCTCCCTTTGAGGACCTCGGAGTTTAGCAGCAGAGGTAGACAGAAGTACGTACGATGTGAGGCAGACAGTCTTAAGTACTATAACGTGAGTAGGAATAAAGACAGGAGAATATGGAAAAACAGAGGAGGAAGAGACCTTCAGTGAGGCATAAAGTCCCTTGCTTACGGTCATACAGTTTTCCTTAGTTATCTGATCTGTAAAATGGGGATGATTTTTTTATTTCATCTATTTTACCTATAAATACAAGGAATGGTCAGAATAAACAAGTGCTTCCCCCCTAGTAGGGTCTCAAAGACCTTATCTTCTCCCAGGAGAAAAAGCAGTTTAACTCTCTGGAGGGAGCATTCGCTGCTGGGGAGCAGTCGGTGCTAATGAAGGGGAGCTGTGGAAGGGAACTGCCCATATAATATAACATTTCCAGCTCCCCTGCCATTGGCTCAAGGATGAAGTCTTTGGCGTGGGCCATTAGGTTTCTTGTCCTTCACGGACTAGATCTGGCTCATATGCAATCCGGTCTGCATTCCTCGAGCAGCCACTGGTGATCGGGGGAGTGTAGTGAGCCCACACATACTGAAGATAAAATTGATCGCGGGGGACAGAATGCACAAAACGGATTTTTTTTAGCCATGTATGGCTAAAAATATTAAGTTTTACTTTCATTCATGTATTCATTCATTCACTCATTTGACATTTTTTATTGAGATACTACTCAATATAACAGCAAACAACCAACAAGAAGTCCCTGGTCCCCTGGAGGAGAAAGATGATAAATGAAGAACCAAATAAATACATGATATAATATCTGGTGGCAATGAGTGCTGTAACGAATAAAGGAATAGAGGGTGAGGGAAGGAGCTGCTTTGTCAGATGGAGTGGCCAGGGACCTGGATGAAGGTAGGCAGCGAGCTGCGAGGATAAGTGGGGCAAATGTGTCTGAAGCAGAGGGAACAGCACGTGCAAAGGCCCTGAGGTGGAAACATGCTTGGTATATTTGAGGAATAGCAAGGATGTCAGTGTGGCTGGATCAGAGTGAGTGAGGGGGAGAGTAGCAGGAGATGACTCCCAAGATGTAGGCGGGAAACTGATCAAATGGGGCCTTATAAGCGGAGTAAGGACTTCTTAGGCCCTCAGCTCACAGGCTAGGGGCAAGAGGTGCTCCCGGCAGGGGTGGGGGTGGGGGTGGGGGTTGCTGGCCTCTTAAGCAGGGTCTCAGGTCTGATCTGCCTCTCTTGCTCTTCTTCCCTGACTCTGACGCAGCCAGGAATGACTTTGAACAGCAGTGCCAGAAGCTTAACCGGGTCCTTCCATGTGTTATGGACAAGCGTGAAATTTACAGTCTCTCTGATTGTGATCAATCAGATTAGGAAATTGAAAAAGCCGCTGTTTAGACTTTCAAATAGCAGTGATAAATTTTGTTCCCACAGTGGCGAAGGTTTGTTCTCTCTCTCAGATCTCTCGTACGCGTAAACATAGGGCTTGCATCTGGCAGTCCCTGTGCACTGCACACCCTTGAAGCTACGGTCTGCTCTTGATCTCTCTGTCTCTCTGTCTCTGTCTCTCTCTCCCCCTTCTTCCCCTTCCATTTGAAATTTCACTGAGGGAGCTCCCATATGCCACAGCCTGTGCGCGAAGCTCCGTGAAATAAAACACTGAATTAAGATGTCATAGAGACAAAGCCAAACCAAATTCAGGAACAATGCAGAGCCCTAAAACAGTCATTAAGTAATTCACGTCTACATGTGTCTGTTCAAAACAAATATTAAGATCCTCTGGACGCGAATGTTTCTCATCCGGAGAATCCCCCAGTCGCTGGATTCCCAGGGCTTAGATCCCGCTGACAGCTTTGGTGAGCAGAGACACCAACAGATCACCGTTCTCTGGCTTCATTAAAAGTTAAGCTCATGCAAGCGAGCTGGAATTTTATAAGACAGTTATCACTCTGCAGAAAGAGAGGCGCCATTTGGACCCAAAGTGTGCGTCTTCATGGTGTGTGTGCGCGCTCACTCTTGGCGGGAATGTGTGTACGGAGCTCCTTGTGTTCCTGGGTGCCTAGCCCCGTGCCAAACACATTTCATGTTTTATGTAGTTCTGCCCTCCAGATAACTCCAGGAGAGAGGTATCTTCAAGACCCTACTTTACAGAGAGGGAAACTGAGGCTCTGAGAGTAGAAGTGACCTGCTCAAGCGCATGTGACTGGTAAGAGTCAGAACTGGGTTGAGAACCCAGAGCTCTTAACTGGCGTGTTTGTGCTAAAGTTCACTTTGCAGAGGAGGAAAAACAGGTCAGGAAGGTGGCGTGTGGTTTGTCCAAGGTCACACAGTTTGCAAGTAATGAAACCAGGAACTGAACTCAGGTCTACCCCATTGCAAGGATGTTCTTACCCACCGGCTGTACTTCCTGACACTGTCTGGATTCTAAGGTGGTGGGTGTTTCGGTTGTGTTTTGCTCATCTTGTTTTATGTTCAATCAGCTTAGGTGATCGCCATTGTTATAATTCCATCTCATACCACTCACAGCAGTACCGCCTTCCTCTTCCTCTTCCTCATATCCATTCTCCGCATAGAGCCAGGAGAACCTCTTTGAAAAGCAAGTCAGACCTTATAAACCCTCTCTCCCCCACCTAAAGTCCTGCATCACTTTCCCATGATTTTTTTATAATAGGATACAGAGCCGACTCCTTGAAGAGGCCTATAAGTCTCATTATGGTCCAGTTTCTGACAACTTCCCTGAAATCATTTATAAAACACTACCCTTCACTCTTTCTGCTCCAGCTACATCCCATTCCTTTTAGTTACTCAAATTTCCCATGCTCCTGCCTGCCCCAGGGCCTTTGCATGTGCTGCCAGAAAAGCTCTTTCTCTATACACTGTTACCTAATTTATACCTACTCCACTTTCAGGTCTCAGCTCCCAGGCTGTTTCCTCAGAGACTCCTTCCACAATGCTACAGACATTACACTCTTCATTACAGACATTCCTTCCTTATCACTGTTCTCAACACATTTGTAATTTTGTATTGATCTGTGCAATCATTGGTTAAAGCACACCTCTCCTAATAGACTAAGCATTGTGAGGAGAGGAACTGCGGCTGTGTGCTCACTGTTGTGTCTCTTTCCCCTGATACGTGGCAGGGGGCCAAGCAAATGTTGGTTGAATGCATGAATTGTAGCAGTTTCCCCTCATCTAATCACTTTCACGCTTAATAGTCTGAACCATATGGAATTGCCAATATTCAAACACAGCAATGTTATTTCCTCTGATTCACAGGAGAACCATTTGAACCACTGTGCCTGCCTCATTCCTTACGATATCCCAGCACCTAGTACAGTGGCCCATAGTTGGTGATCTTTAAATATTTGTTGAATAAATTATTAACAAGGACAATACAAGCCATGAGCACACTGTACAGATGAGGAAACTCAGAAACCTACAGGGTACAGCATTGGAACTGTAGGGCTAACGGGGCCCCAGAGATCATCCAGGCTCCTCATTTTACATGTGACGGACTGAGGAATATGTTTTATAATGTGTATAATATGTTGGAGCAATAGCGCGCATATATAATTTATAAATAAATTCATGTATTTCAGGATTTCATTCTCGATGCTGGTCACTGAGACATGAGATCCAACTTTGGGGCCCACTGATCTAACTTAGTACCTCTTTTTTCAGATGGGGACAGTGAAACTCACATGGGGGAGCGATTTGCCCGAGGTCTAGGGCCTGAGTCAGCCTAGGTGAGCTCTGGGTTCAGTGAAGTGGTGTTTGGCCAACGTCACGGTTCCTGTTTGAACTTCTCTGCTGCGATCAGGTGGCCAGACACTGGCTCTCTTGCCACCCGACCCCCACTGTGAGATATGCCACCTTGCCCCACCAGGGCCTCCTGTGGCATATGCTGCCCGCTGACTGGTCTGGGGATCCCAGTGAGATGTCCATCTGCAGCCAGCCTGTGCCTAGCAGAGCAGGTGAACAGCTCTGGCTGTTTCTGGGATCAGATTTCAGAGCTGCCAGCTGATAAGGGGCTTTTGTTTGGCCAGCCTCCCTGGTTCCCTTCCACAGCCAGGTGGCAGGTGATTCTGGGGTTCCACCCACTTCCAGAGGGGGTAAGTGTCTGAGCAGTGGCCCAGGATTTATCACGTGGATAGTTGTTCGCCACAGGAATGAGAGGCCTTGACCATTACAGCACCTTCCAACAGTCAGCTCTTCATAAACCATCATCACCTCACTGGCATCTAGCACAGCCAGGATGAAAGAGCGGCCTGAGGGGGCCTTCAAAGAACTCAAATAGCCTCTTCATCGTATAGATGGGGAGGCTTAGGCACAGAAAGAGCACAGGGCATTCCACGCTGCATCAGAAAGTCAATGCCAGAGCTGTCACTAAAATATGGACCACTTGACACCAGATCCCAACACTCCCCACTGCTCAGAGTTCCTTGCGGAAGAAAAGAGAAAAACTGATTCATTCATTCTACACATGGATACATGAGGCTCAGAGACATGAAATGATTTTCCTCACATCACAGCATGAAATGATGGCATATCGTTATTATTGTTGCTGTTGTCGCTGTTAAACAGTGACTATCGATCTCACTCAGTCCTCACAACAGTCGGTACCAGTTTTATGTCCATTTTAAAGATGGAGAAACTGAGGTTCAAGGTCTTATAAAGACCTGGAAGAAGCCCCAGATCTCTTGACTCCAAGTTCAGTGTCCCCATCCCACTGCGGGGCAAAATTTCTGACCCCAAGAGGCTGGGCATTGAGCACCAGGCAAGGGCGGGAATGGTGTGACCAGCTCTGGTCCCTGCCCCAAGGCTGCGCTGTCGAAGCGACCCCCTTCAGTCTCCCTCCTTTCCCTGTGCCCACAGAGCACACCAGCATTGTGCTCTTTCCTGAGTGGACAGTCTCTTAGAGCGACATCCCTCTTAATGTCCTTGGGAGATAGAGGGATTGAAGTGGGTCCCCCAAAGCAAAAGGGGGACCCAGAGGTCAGGAGCCTTAGGAAGAAGCTGCATGAGCCCCATCGCGGCAGGCGCCAGACTGAAGGGGAGCAGGCCCCAAAGGTATGCCTGGAAACCTGTTTTCCACCGGGGGCTCCTGGTTATGTATGACCCCCAAAGAAAAGACATCTTGACAACTAGAAGGGTTAGGGGTGGCCTCACAAACATTCTAGTGCCACCCTCCCTAACTCTTCACTTTGCGGAAGGAATCTGGCCCCGAGGCCTTAAGTCATTTGCCTGAGGTCTCACAAGCAATTAATGCCATTGACAATGGGTTCATTGCAGAGCACCTGTGTGTTGTAGAAAAGACAAAAAGAACTAACGTGATTACCGTCCACCAGCCACACCCATCCACACCCCAGAACACTGGGGGCTCCCACCTGGATCTATAGCACTTATGTCCTTCTAACAAATCAACTCTCAAACTGTCTGTATGGGGTGGTTTAAATGCAGGAGCTGGAATGGAAAAATAAGCACCACATGTACTCGCCATCAAGTTGGTACTAATTGATCAACACTTGTGTGCCCATATGGAAGTCACCTTCACTGGGCGTTGGGCAGGTGGGAAGGGGGAGGAGGGGATGGGTGTGTTCACACCTAATGGGTGCGGTGCACACCGTCTGGGGGATGGACATGCTTGTAGCTCTGACTCAGGCGAGGCAAAGACAATATATGTAACCTAAACATTTGTACCCCCGTAATATTCTGAAATAAAAAAAAATGCAGGAGCTAGAGACTGTAGTCTAAGCCCCCTGGATGCTTCTAATGTTTTCCAAGGGGACTCAGGCTGCAGTTGCTGCCACAGGGACTCCCATCTTGTGGCTTAGGCAAGGTGCCCTCCGATCCTCCAGCCTCAGCAAATGTTAGCTATGACACATACCGAGGGAGGGGTGTTGTATAGTTAGGAGAGTTCTGGCTCTGGAGTTAATGTACTTAGACTTCAATTCTATTCCTCAATTCTGTTAGCCGTGTGGCCTTGGGCAAGTCACATCACTACCCTGAGCCTCAGTGCCCTCATCTATAATATGGACAAAAATTCTTAGCTGGAGTGGATGCTGATTCCTGGTATGACCCTGAGTATTTTGAATGGTTGCCCTTGACTATTCAAGCTCATGTTCGAAAGAGAGCCAGTTTGGTGGTGGTGATGGTGGTAGAGTTAAAACACTGAATTATACCTCTGATCAAGAACCCTAAATCTCAGAGTTCACGGGTTCTATTCTCTAAGTTCACGGGTTCTATTCTCTATCATGCAGGTGTAGGAAGTACACCTCAGGGAGGGAGATGCGTTTGCCCAAAGTCACACAGTGAATGAGAACCCTGGTCTCCTGACTCTTAGAATTCACTTGTCTGCCTCAGTGACCTTATGAATGTTAATTTTCCAACTTCTTCATCTGTCAAAAAGCTTCATAACTGTTACTAATGATAGTTTCTGAGTACTTGCTATATGCCCAGCACTAAGCAAAGTACTTTATCTGCGGTACATCACTTAATCCGCTCAACTACCCTTTGAGGTAGTTAGGTGCTATGACAATTTCCATTTTGTAGATAAGAAGATTAAAGATCAGAGAGGGAAGTAGTTTGTCTACTTCACACAGCTAGGTGATGTCCGAGCTAGAATCTGAATCCTGTGCTGGTAACTCTCACTAACTCTCATTGGGAACACCCGCTCTGCCAAGCTCCTGCGATAATAAGGAGAGACCAGAAAAATGAGGAGCGCCATATGGAAACAAGGATGCTCTTGACAAGCTGTTCATACCTTCCAATATGTGGCTCCATCCTGTTCCGTCCCAGTGCCACAGTGGCGCATCAGAGAGAACGCGGCTTGGGATGTCTGTCCACTGGCACTTCCCTGTGGTTCTATTTTGGGACTTGCAGGTTTGGTGCTACATTAATATGGCACCCTCCCTGGAAGCAGGTTTGCCTAGGAAAGAGAAAGAGAGGAGGAAAATAAGTCTTTCCCGAATGAGGAATTTAGGACGTCTAATTGCAACACCTACCCCAAGCTGACCCAGTTAGGTGCTGCCCTTGTGCAAGCGTGATCATTCCTCACATGCCTAATACTTTGTGCTTGCTGAAAACTTAATTCGTACATCCACCCATCCATCCATTTATCACACATTCACTTATCATCTATTCCTCCACTCATCCATCCATCCATCCACCCTTCATCCATCCACCAATCCAGGAACCATTCATCCATTCTCCAACTATGTGTTCATTCATCCATTCTACCATTTTCTTTTCCCATTCATCCATCCATCCATCCACCCACGCATTCCACTCACATTTATTGAGCATCTACTTTGTGTCTTGCTTTATCATTTCCCTGCATTTATAGTAAAGTAAATTTTATTCATTTTATTTAGCTGATGGTAAGAATGACTAGCTCAGATCATTTCTTTTTCAAAACCACACAGGCATAAAGCCTGGCTGAACTTGATCCCCCAATCCTAATTCTTTCCAAAACACCTAAAATGTTGTGGCTCCAAAGAATTCAGGCATCTTAGGGTTGCTTTTCTTCTCTGAGGTCTTTAGCTATGGAGATTTAAATAATAATACATATTCATTGCAATCGGAAACAAAGAATCACAATTGCCATGACCCTTTTTTTTTAACTTGTACAAAGAGATTATACATATGCAAAGCATAACGAATAAAGTTTTCTCTATCCTCAGGTTGCTTACATTCTAGTATGGGAAGACATGTTTATAAATAACTAGCAATTAGGTCAGGAGTTAGTATTGTCAAAAAGAGAGTTAAAGGCCAAGGTAAAGTGTGACTTGCCCAAGGTCATACAAGTCAGTAGTAATACCATGCAATTTTAAATACCTCCTGTTCCTAAACTAAGCTTTGTGCTAGGCAATTTATAGACAAACTTCATTGAATCCTCACCCCAACTCTACGAAGGAGGCATCATTGTCTCCATTTTTTAGATGGTAGATGTGAGTTTAAGTAACTTGGCCAAAGTTGTCACCTTGTGTAAGGGTCAGGGGTAGAATTATAGCCCAGGTGTGCTTGCTTTCACAGTTTCCTCCCTCACCCTAAACTCTTCCCAGGAAAGCAGCACAAAATGTCACTTGTGAGGCCCAGCTGTTCTCCTACTTTGAGGTTTCTAGGTGATCGCTGCAGTGGAGCCCAAGACTGGGTTCAGGTGAAGGAGGAAGTGTCTGTGCAGAGGTCAGGCTGACCTCATGGGGCTGAGTGAGGTGTCGGTAGGGTACTGATGGTTCCCTCCTGCACTGAGCAACCAGAAAGAGAATCAGTCAGCCGGGAAGGATGTCAACCCTCAAGAGGGCTATCAAACTATGCATGAAGAGGAAAAACCCTTCAAGACAAGGAGACAGGAGATAGTAGTAGTCAACCACATGTGTTCTTAACCAGAGTAAACTCAAAGACCGCAGCCCAGAGGGCATGAACCGAATCACTGGTATGAGGAAGGTGTCAGGGGAACGGGGTAGGTATTTGTTAAGCACCAGGATTTGCCAGCCATTTCTACCTCCTTGCACTCACTTGGGTGATTGAATAGAGTCTTATAATATGAAGAGAGAACACAGGCCCAGTGAGGTTATTTTATTTGCCCAAGATTGCTCAGCTTGGCAGATCTCTGGTCATTGGCCATCAGTCTATACCTGTTACCGTGGAGATGCCCATCATCCCTGCCCACGTGGCACCTTTCTGGTCTTTGGGTCTCTCTCTCCCATCTCCCCAGCCTGGAGGCAATCTCTTTTCACTCTGGAGAAACCTTTCTTTCTTTGTGTTTCTTAGAGATTCTCTCCTAAGTCCATAAATTCTCTTTCCCCAAGGGCTTTGACTTTTCTAAAAAGCAAAAGTGAAAACACTCTCATATTCTTCCTATTTGCAGCCTTGACACATGCCTCCCTGAGGCAAGGAGAATAGAACCCATGACCTGCTTAAATGGTGAAAAAAAGGAGGAGAATACAGGGGGAAGGAAAAATGCACATAGATCATTATCTCAAAATATTATCCCATTGTGCATACAACATCTCCTTTAAGCTGCTTAAGCTTTTGAGATGGGTACTGTTATCTTCAGTTTGCAGATGAGGAAGCTGGAGGATAGGGGCATTATGTGACTTCCTCAAGGTAACATAGCTAGGAAGTAGATCCAAGATTCAAACTCAGGCTTGTTAAGACACCAACAGTCAAGCTTTTAACCATGTCCTACTGACACATTACCTGTGCAGAAAAAAATATGTATCGAAACTGTCCGGAAAGGAAAATTGACTTGCCCAGGATTGTCCAGCAAGTCAGCAGAATGGGAGCCAAGTTTGCTGATCAGAGGCACATCAATCAGTATCTATATTTAATGGGCACCACTTGCATGCATCTGGGCCTAAGGGTTTGTAGCTTGGTCTCTGAGGAGGTTACATTCAATACCTAAGAAAAATATTCAGAAAGAAAAGAGATATTCCTTAGAGTGCCAGCGAAGCTACAGAACTATGCAATGGAGTGGGTAATGGAAGGATGGCAAAAAAGTTCCATGGAGAGTGTCAACAGCTGTAATCAATTAGGAGTGGTTGCCTGGAGCACTGTGTTGAGATGGCTTCTGGGGCTATATCTGAGATCAATAGCAAAGAGTGCTTTGATCGATTAGTAATGTCTGTCGTTGGTGCAGGAAAGGAAGGTTGTAGTATGCATGCTATATATTTATCTTTTCCCTGGGGAAGAGAATGCTACAGCTTTCGGAAGAATCAGATCGAGTACTAACCACTGAGCACTTACTATGCTGTTGGTGCCATGGTCTCTGCATTCATTATTTCATTTAATGTTCGTTACAGATCCCCTCTCTCCAACCCCACACATTTTGCACATGAGAAAAGAGAACTTCGGAAAGGTGACATCACTTGCCCAAGGCTAAAGAAGCTAGTCAATGGCTAACCAGCTATGATAATTACTGTTAAATACATAAACCATTAGGTCAATGAATAGAAATGTCAATAGAAGAACACTCCTGGAACCTGTTAATTAATGTATGAATGTATACATTTGGCCGGAGGGCTTTGTCTTATTTATTTCCATACTCCCAGTGACTAGGACTCAGGACACAACTGATACCCAGTACATATTTACTTAGAACTACGAACAGACACTGTTCAAGACATCCTGGAGGGGCAGTTTAGGGAGTTAGGAGGTTTGGTTATGCACGTATTAGGAAAGCATCTAGTTCAAGGTTTGGTACAAACTAACTACACAGCAAATATTTGTTGAAACAATGAGTGCTGGAGGAATTGGCTACTGGGTGGAATTTGGAAGACAAAACAGAGATGATCTTGGTGAGATGGAGCAAGGGCATTTTTTGTGCTATCTGGAGGGTTGTGAGGGGCCCACGGACTGGCCTCCACACTGCTGATTCCTAGGATGCCAAGCTACGGGGACATGTTTCACGATCCCCTCAGGCAAGTCAGACAGGGAGTGTCGTGCACCTAGGGAGCTATTTCTGGCTGTGTGTGCTGCCAGCCTGTGTGCCGGGAGGCCGCAGGAGCCGGATCTGCTGCTGGGGCCCTGGAACTCAGAGGCAGGGCAATGCCAGTTCTGTCTTGCCTGGAGCACCTGACCGTCTCGGCAGGAGGGGGAAGGCAGCAGGGAGGGGTGGCCTCAGGGAGCCCCATCTTATTCCACCACGTCTTTTCCCAGCTGTGTCCCGCCATGTTAGTTAAGTTTGGGGGTGATTTATCTTACCTGCGGAGTTGGAATAAAGCATTTTAAAGAGTCTCGAATTATGAAATCACAGTGAATTGGGAAGAATTTGCTTTTCCATTTCATAGAAGAAAAAACTGAGACTAATAGAGTATAATTACAACAACAGCAGCAGTATATGTTAGACAATACATTAAATGCTAAGCATTTGGTATATGCTGACTTATTAAAGACTCACAATACCCGACGAGATAGGGAATATTCTTATCTCTGTTTTGCAGATGAGGAAACTGAAGTTTAGAGAGGTCAAAACTTTATAAAATCCAGTCCCATCTGATTTCAGACTCCATGCTCTTAACTGCTATGCTATCCTATCTCCTTGTCAATCGACTCATAAACTTATTAATAATTTGCATTTATATAGTTTTTAATTTGCATTTTTTTTTTATTTTCCAAATTCTTTACATATATTTGTGCCTTAGGGCTGTGCTCTAATGCTATAAGATAGGTGGGACAGGTATGACTTTTTCTTCATATCCTTTGATACATCAAGTATAATGCCTGGAGCTGGGAAGACATTTTCTGTTCTGTACTGTCCTTTGTATAGTATTATGACACATGATATTAATACTTTGTATTTTGTGCAGAATGTATGGAATATGATACTTTGCACAGTAAAGCAAAGTAACCCCTGTACTCTATTACATTTCACTTCCCCAAGCCTCCATTTTATCATCTATAAAATGGGTATAATCACTTTTTCCCAAGGCTACGGTGAGAATCAGAGATGATAAATTGGGAAAGAGCCTAGCACATCTCACACATCAAAAGAAGGCGTGTACCCACCTACACACCTCAGAGTCATTTTACAGGAGTGAGCAAATATTTATCCTGCTGGAGTAAATGAGGGGACTGGCTAGAATAAGCCTTGTCATCTGGAGCTGAGGAGTAGCACAAGCGTATTCTTAGCGTCCCTTTCTCACCCTTTGCATAATTAGTCACTGGAAAGGAAGGAACTCAGACCCAGGAGCCATGAAATCTCCACTACATTTGGCCCCAGTGGACCCTGTGTTTCCAGCAACCGGCCCAGTACTAAAGACCTCAGTGTTGTTGGCCTCCACCTGGGCAAGGCCAGACCAGAGCGTTAGCCACGATGGGGCCAAACGGTTTCCAAGTGCAAGAGGCATCCCTGGGAAAATAGAGGCAACGAGAAGGACAGAGCAAATGTATTTACCATTGGAACGTAGATTTTGTGATTATGATTCATCTAGCTGTGCACAGATGTACAGCCGTACATCCTTGGGCTGTAATTATAGTTGTTCTGAGTTTTCTCAAGAAACAGCTAGGGAGGGAGGCATTTTGCCAGAGCCTAACCTAAGTGAAGCTTAGTGCTGTTTATAGTCATGGGATCTTCTGGCCAACGGGGGAACCCGGGAGGCAGTGCTACTGGGAAGATGAGGACTTCCTTTCATTTTCTGTCCTCTCTCCTGTGAATCTCTCAGACCAGCACCCTGTTCTGCCGAGGAACACAATCCCTGACCATCAGGGAGTGTCTACTGGCTGCATACACCATTTGGACTCAAAAAATAAGCAGAATAGATGCTGTCTTGGCTGTTCCAAGAAGGCTCTTAAATAAGAATAGTATAGTTAGGGCAGGCAAGATTAGCAGCTATAACAGATGTGCCCTGGGATCTCAGTGGCTTAATATGATACATTCATTTAGTGCTCATGTCTTAGTCCTGTGTGGGGTGAAGGATGGCTTAGTTTCATGTGGCATGCATGGGCCCACTTTCATAATCTGGCTTCAAGGTTATGTGACATGATCCAGCTGGAAGACAAGGAAAGTGAACCAAAGTGGAGAGTCCCGCTTACTCTTTTCAGCCTGGAAGTGACCCAACACTCCTGTTTACACTCCATTGGTGAAAGCTTGTCACCAGGTCTCACCCAGGTGCTAAGAGAACTGGAAAGTGTATTCTAGTAGCATAGCTGGGTGGAAAGGGAAAGGGTTTGGTAACAACTTCTTTCACAGAGAGGAATTGTCTTTCATCCCAGGAATCACATACACCAGGATGAGCATCTCAGGCTTCTCTGATAACTTCTTTCTCCACTTGAATGGAAAAGGGGAGGAAAAAAATAATAGTTCCTATTTTACTGAGCATCTACTATACGCCAGACACTGTGTTAAACTCTCCCCAAGCTTTATTATGTTTAACATATGAATTTTGTCAAGTATTTACTATTATTCCCACTTTATAGAGAAGGAAAGCCCCAAAGAGAAGAAGTAACTTGATTGAGATCACACAGCTAGAAAATGCTAGAGCCAGGATGTGAACATAGGTCTGATTCTAAAGCCTGTGCTCTTAACCATGAGCCCACCCTGCCTACGCCAAGCACAGCTTGCAAAGTGGTATTGGGGATTAAACGAGTTGACAAAGTGTTAAGCCCCGTTGCCCGGCATGTCATCAGATGTTGATTACAAAAAGAAAACAAACAAAATAAAATTCAACCGTCGGAAAGTTTCTTTGATCTTTGAGGGGTTACGTACTCGGATTGTTTTTTCCTTGGCAAACTGGTGACCCCTGTGTTCACGTGACATTCAGGTGACACTGAACTGAGTGTGCTCATGTGCTGATCACAGTGCCAGGCACGTGGGTGTGAAGATGTGCCAGACACAGTCTCTGCCCTCAGGGAGCAAAGTTAGGGCATGGAATGGATTAATTCTCCTAAAATTCCTGGAGATTCTGAGAAGCAGCACCAGGATTAACAGGAACTTGGGGTCCGATTGGCCAGTTGGAACAGGTTAAAATCCAGTTGATTAGAAGGGACTGTTCCCCATTCATCGGGCACATCAAGTCAGTACATAATTTATAAGGAACTGAAATATTTTTATTTAGGTTTCTCGAGAAAGTTTTTCCTTTCCTTTCTAATGACACACCCTTATACCTCCGTCCCATTTAGGGCCACAGTAGACACAATTATAGTTCCCAGTTACCCTAAATACCATGATTGGTACAGGGCTAGCGTATGACACTAGGAGAGCCAACCTCAGCCCTTCCCTGAGATCAAGTCCAAGGGACAGTGACTCTCCCTGGGCTCTAAGGCGAGAAAGGCCAAACTGGTAGTCATAGTAACACTCAGCATTTATTGAATGTTGACAGCAATGCCAGTCTCTACATTGGAATTAGGTTGCTTCATCCTCACAACCACCCTATAAGGTGGATACGCTTTCATCGTCTTTATTTTATAGTCGAGAAACCTGGAGCCCAGAGAGGTGACAGCACTCATTCAAGGGCACACAGCTAGGAAGGAATCAAGCAGGGATCTGACTCCCAGGACCTGTGCTCATAATCACGACACCACACAGCTGCCTGTTATCACTATGTAGCTACCTGTGGGTCCCAGGTTGGGAAGGGCAGATGAGAAGATGGCTAGGTTTGGGCTACAACCTGTGCTCAAGGGCCAGGGGCAAGTAGACTGAACCCATCCACTTGGACTATACCCCGCTGCCTGCCCTCACCCCCCACCACCAGCATCACCCAATCAAAGCCCCAGACTGAACCGTTCTAAGCCTTCATAGTTGCCAGTGGGTCCTGAGTCCCAGCCCTCAGGGCTCTGTGGCATTCTTCATTCTCCATTCTCTCTGGGACATGCTGCAAAGATTGAAGTCAGCAATCACACAGATCGCTGTCAAAAAGGAGGGCAATTTTATATGTGTTATCAGTTCTTATTTTTCCTACTTGCTGTCCCCTAAGGTTTGGGATTGTCAAGCAGGGAGAGTTACTAGGGGAGTTCACCAGCTGAAAGTAAGGTACCTGCCATACAGGGGTTGACAACTTGTGACCAAGACACCACGCCCAGATCAGCTTCGAAAGGAAACCCTCTTAACCGGCCGTAGAGAGATCAGGAGAAGAGATCAGGAGAACACATCAGGAGAACACGGCAGGTCTTGTCCTCCCAAATTCCCGAGGGGCTTGCTGCACTATCTTGAGGTCAGTCATTTTCATGTGTCTCCTCCATTTGCACATCTCAGGAGAACCTCTGGACCTCTCAACTCCAGCCCCCTTGCTCCTCAAAACCCTCTTAAGCAAACCATCACAGAGAAAATGCTGAATTATCTTTCTCTTCTCTCTGAAGACGAGGATATTATAAAATTGTCATGCGAAGAGGCAATCAGAATATGCAGGCGGGAAGTCTGGGGAATAAGGCTTGCTAGAGATGTTTCGGGTTGTTAATTAATAAAACCCTGTTACATTCTGGATTTTGGACGTTTGTGGTTTTTCTCCGCTTTTTAAAATGTGTCATGTGTTATTTACCCTCTCATTCTAAAATTCTAAAATAGTCCCTCTTGTACCTAATGTTAGTTTTGGAAATTTTATATTCTTTTTCTTAAAGAGGGCCTCCGAGATTATGTAAGCTTTAGGCCCCAGGTACTGGTTATGTCCCTGGTTCTAAGATTCTGAGACCATAAGCGTCTATGGTTTTTATGTTCTATGGATCCAAGGTTTGTCATCAGCTGAGCCCACTGGGGACACTCCCGACCATTCTGCTCGGGGACATTGTTCATTAGGACATTTGATTCCTAGACGTCACAATCCTGGAAGCCCCACCTTTGGGCCCAGAACATTTGTGGACCAGGACTGCAAGTTCCAAGGGGTTTAGCGAAGCACAGCGGCGTCTGAGGGCAGCTGTTCCTGAAAGGGGCAGGGGAGCCCATAGCAGAGAGCTTCAGAGGAGGCCTGGTTTTCCTCCGATTTCTACATTCATTTAGATTTCTCTGTTTTCCACCCTGCGGCTCAGGCTCACAGATGCAATGAGAGAACTAGCCTCCCGTTAGCAAAAGGTAGGTCGGAGCCAGGGCCAGAAAGGGCTCCAACCCCGTTATTTCGCAGACGAGGAAATTGACCAGAGCATGGCAGCAGCCCAAGTGCGCCCCTTTAACAAGTCAGCCCAGGTGACCGCTAGGACCCCCTTTGCTCTCCTCCCTGCCCCCCACACTGCCCCCGACTCAGAAAGGAGGATGAGCCCAGGGAAGGCACTTTCCTTCCTGCTGAGGAAGGAGCCGGGGGTGATTTCAAAGGCAGAAGTAGAGTCGATGGATGTCCAGTGCGTGGAAAATAAAAATCTCCTCGTTCCCACCAAACCACGGGACCCTCCTTCCAGGATCCGTTTTCCTTTGTTCCCTTGGCAGCACCCTGGGCTCCCCGCTCAGTTATTATGTCACTGTACTTCAGGGGCACCCAACTGGCTCACCCAGAGGGGATGAAAACAGGCTGCTAGCAGCACCACACCCCGTGGCTTCAGATCCCAGCATTTTCAGATGCACAAAAGCCTATTTGAAATAAACACAATGAAAGTTTTACAACAGGCTCACTGTAGGTTCCCCAAACTCTGGCCGACTCCAGGGGAGAGGTGGAGAGGGGGACAGGCTGGAGCAGACCACCCGGAGCGCTCAGCTCCAAGCTCTCGGGATTAACACTTTCCTGCCCTGAACCTGGACAGGACGGACCCTGGTCTGTCAAAACCGAAGGGGCCCAGTTTTACAGAAGGGGACCTTGAGAGAAACTCAGCTGTCCTCCAGCTCTTCTGAGACAATAATGGAACCGTCCTCGTGGAGAGTGTAGGGCAGTGGTTCCCAAACTTGGCCATTTGATGGAATCAACTGGAGATCTTTAAAAAATACTGATACCTGGGTCCCACCTCCAGACATTCTTATTTACTTGATTTGAGGAGAGACCTGGGCATGGGGATTTTTCAACCCTCCCAGGGTGAGCCTACTGCACACCACTACTGGGAACTGTTCCTATGGTGATAAAGGGACAGGGAGGTACATATTTAGATCTTTGCAGCACTGTTTTATAACTGCGACCTTCCACAATCACGTGAGGCTCAGTTTCCTTCATCTGTAAATTAGAGCCACTGGTGATGCTTACCTCATACAGGGTCAAAGTGGAAACTAAATGAGATGATATATATTAAGTGCTTAAAGCAGTGCCTATCACAGAGTGAGTGATCAATACCTATTGATTTTATTATCATTATTGTTGCTGTTGTTATTTTATCCCTAACGTATATCATCATTCCAAGGCCTCAGCATGGGAAATGGGGAGATAAAATCCCAAGTCCCTTGATGGTTGAATTAGGATTCAAGAGATTTGATTCTCTTTTTGACTGTTCTGACAACAACCAGGCTGTGTGACCTTGGGCAAAGCTCTTAACCTCTCTGAGTTTAGTTGCCTCATCTTGCCAGATGGGTCTCACAGCCTCTGGCAATCTATTGTCCAGGAGAGTTGGGAGAGTCCAATAAGATAATGGATTTGAATGAGCTTTGAAAACAGGAATGCACCAGAGGAATTTGAGATATTATGATTATGACGGCCATTTCATCCCCCTTGTGCCCTGGCCGGCCCATCTGTTCTGGAAGCTTTCAGTTCTCTCTCTGCCTCCTTTGGCCGCCAGTCCTGAGCTTGCCCAGTCTGACATTTGAGCAGCTTCCAGGGAGGATTCTGTCCCTCTTCCATCTGCCCCTCAACTTAACTCTTTTCTCTCCCCTCTTTGGGTCTAGCAGGACCTGATGCCAGGGTGTGAAGTCATAGCATGCAAGAAGAGACACTAGGCAGTCACGACTGATGCTTTTGCTGGGGTCAGGGATCTTGGATTTCCCACAATGGAAGAGTTGGAAGGTCCCTCTGAGACCTTCTAGATAGACTAGCAGATGAGGCTCATCTGCGTGGAAAGTAGAGCCATGATTCGAATCCAGCTTCTTAGACTGCTTCCTGGCTCCAGTTCACCCCACTACCCTGAGCTCTTGGGGATGGGCTCTGGAATATGGGCCCCCTGTGTCTCCTCAACTTCTCTTGGAGGAGTTACCACCAGGGGGAGAATATCAAGGCATGGGGGTTTGCTGCTTCCCTCGGGAGCCTGGGCTGTGCTTCCGAGGAGCATTTGAGTCCTTGGCCAAGTCATTTAGCTTCTCTGAGACTCAGTTTCCTCTGCTGTACTGTGAGAAAACCACCACCTCTTCTATTGGTCACATGAGACCATAAGCAAGAAAGAGTTTGTAGCCTCCGTTGCCTCAGATGCCAATGCTGCTGCCAGGGATGGGCAGGGAGATGGCATGAGTCTGCCAGGCCAGGTCCCCTGGCTGGAGACAGAGGCCAGGGCAGAGGCATCCGGGGCTTCTCCGAGCTGTGTGGGCTGGGAGGAGCCTGGGATAAGGCAGGGCCTGCCTGGGATTGGCAGCTGTGAGCCTGCTGGCAGATGGTCTCCTAAGTGGGCCACCCCAGGGTCAGCTTTATGGATTTGCGCATTAACCCTTCCCTCCCCAGCAGCCCCTGAGCCGCTGGTTCTTTTTGACTTTGGCCTGACCCGCAGAAGTTGCCGTGTCTCTAACTGAGCTGTAGACCAGACCTTGGCCCACGTCTTTATCACTCCCCAGCCCACCCCAAAGACATAAACCATCCCTTGCGTATTCAGGGCACTTTAGAGTACGCAGAGCCAGACTCTGGGTCCTCTCAAGACTCAGAGCTGGGCAAGACTGATGAGACAACACCCTTTGAATACTTGTCACTGTTATTAATACTAAGTTTTGTAAACACTGATGTGCAATGAAAGAAAATATCACTGCACAGGATAACCACCATTAGGGAATTTATCCTTCTAGACTCACTAACTCACTCTTATTTTCTCTCTCTCCCCCTACCCCCAATATGGGATAGTCCTGGGCATATTGTTTTATTCCAGACTTTAAAAAAATTTAACAGTATAGTCTATCTTCCCAGGTAAATATCCATCCATCTCATCATTTTTAATACCTGCAAAGAGTTGTTCTATTATAGGCATCTATCAAAAGAAATTTACCCATTTGCCATTGTTGGAGGATGTCATAAGACAGATAAGAAACAAACTCAGAGAGGTTCAGTGACCTGCCCGAGGTCACACTGCCTGGATAGAGCCTGAACTTGAATTTTGGTCTTGGGACGTGAAATGCCATTCTCTTTTTTTGGGTAGGAGGGGTGAGGGTTTAGCAGCGCTGCTCCTTTAAACAAATATGGACCGAATCTCATGCCAAGGGGTGGGAGGTTCAGAGGAGTCTTGCTTTTTGGTTGTTTAGTTGGCTCAAGTCTGGGTTGGTTTGTCAGTCCCATCTTTGTTGGCTGTGTGATTTTGTGCAGCCTGACTTCCCTCTCTGAGCCTCAGTTTCTTCGTCCGTAAAACAGGGCTATTAAGATCTAATTTATCAGGCCGTTGAACGGATTAGATTAGATAATAAATTGTCCAAGTATGTGGAACATAGTATTCCTTAACTGTGAGGCTAATACCTTTCCATTGCTGCTAGAATTTTTTGGTATTATTAGTTATAAGACTATTAATGATTATATTAATGTTATCTAATATCTGTTAGTATTATCTAGCATCTAGTAATATTAGAGTACTAATGGTAGTATTAGCTCCAGTCCAGGGGTTGTAAGACCTCAAGTAAGTTTCTTCTCTCTGGGCCTCAGTTTCCCCGCCTGCAAAAGCACGTTGCTGTCCTTGATTGCTTCTGAGGGTGATTCTGTTCCTCACTCCCAGCTCCCCATGAGGATGCCTGCTCACCCCTCCAGCCTGGTCTTGGACCCCCTCCTCTACCAGTGCCCTCTTTCCCCTCCCCCACCAGTGAGAGCTGGCAGGCACCCCTCCCCCCACCAGCTCCCAGGCCTTTGACACTAATTGATACGGAGTTTCCCCCTCTAATCCTGCTTCTGCCTCGGGGCCCTTGTTCCTAGGGCATCTGCTTGGTGAGGGGAGGAGGAGGCAGGGCCGACCGCCACCCGCCTGTCTGCCATCTGGTCCCCTTTCCCTCCCTCCTCTCTGCACCACCAAGAGAAGTCAGTAATGAATCCGTGGCCCCCGCCCAAAGGGGTGGGGTGAGACTGGGTGCACGCTGGTCGTCTACACACACACACACACACACACACACACACACACACACACACAGGCGCATACGCACGCGCAGCTTGTAGACACAATTATTAGCAAAGCTTTTGTGCAGCCCTCCCAGGCCTGCTCCAGCTGAACAGCTGCCGGGAGATGCTAACAGGATGGGGAACTTTAATTATCAGACCGAATGGCATCTTTGGCACACTCCAGGGACTGGATGAGGTGGGGGACAGGGAGGTGAGCAGGCGGGGAGAGAAAGACAATTAAACCGGGGAATCCGGGGCAAGAAAGGGGTGGGGTGCACAAGTTGATGGGAGCAGAATGGCAGAGACTCACCCTGCCCCTAGCCTCCAAGAGCCAGACCTCTCACGTCCAGGGCCTGAAAAAAGATTTGGAAAAGTCACCACTTTCTCCTTTCCTGACTCGGGTTGCCCTATGTGACTTTCTCTTTGTCAGCCATCAGGACTACCTTTGTAAAGCCTGGGGTGTCAAGAATAAGGCTTTGAACTCTGCACAACTGGGTTCTAATTTGGCTCAACTGCTTGCTGGCTGTGTGACCTTGGGCCAACTACTTCACCTCTCTGAGCCTTGGGGTTCTTCTGTGCAAAATGGAGAGGACAGTAATACCTACTCACAGGGTAGTCGAATCACATAAGATCATTCATTCAAACAGCAAATGTTCACTGAGTGCCTACTGTATACCAGGCACTGTGCTAGGAGTCAGAGATACAAAAGAGCACACGAAGGGAAGTGGGGAGGGTGCAGACAATAAACAAGGAAACCAACTAATAAAAAATAAAAGAAATTGTGAATAGGGCCCGAATATTGATTGCACCAAGCAACTTTTTCAGATGCCTCCCCTTCTACTCGTGGCAGAACAATTTTCACCCTTTCTTTCTTAATTCCTGAGATGGTGTTCATCGTCATAAGTAGATGCTCTAATATTCCATGAGCATTTGCCAGTAGGAGCATATTTTCTCTTGGAAACAGCTTCCAGCTCAGTGCCTTGCACACAGTAGGTGCTCAGAAAATGTTTTCTGAGACGAATCGCTCAGAAGCCCTACGTATATTAAGTGGTTGGATGAAAAGTGCCAGCCCTTACATAGGAGGCCAAGAAGGGGTTTGTCTACTTCAAAGATTCTCTTTGTTCTCTCAGTGTTTAAAATAAGGTATTTTTTTACCCTCCAGATTGGCTAAAACTAAAAAGTGTGATAACGTCACATTTTGATGAAGATGTGAGAAACAGGTACACCCATAAATTGCTGGTAGGAGTGTAAACTAGTGCAACCTTTTGGGGAGTATGATATTTCAGCATTTACCAAATTTTTTAAAAAAATTTGTCTACTCTAAGACTAGCTCTCGATGTCAGTTCTAGAAGAAAAAGGAGGTGTGTTCAAGAGGATTCTTTGCAGCTCTGTTTGTTATCAAGGAAAAACCGCCAACAGCCCAGATGCTCTTCATTAGGACAATGGCTAAATAAACTGTGGGATATGCATGACTATGGAATACAATGAAACCAAACAGTTGAAAAGAATGTGGTAGATTCATGGGTATTGACATAGATCTCCAAGAGATAGTGAGAGGAAAAAGCAAGTTGCAGGACGACATGCAAATTATAATATTGTTTTATACAATGTGCATACAGAAAACATTCTGGCTATCTATACATATACAAAAGAACATCATATACTATATATAAATATATATGTTTAGAAAAATGTCTCGAAGGATATACTCCAAACTGCTGATAACAGCATCACTTAAGAAGAAGGGAGGGGATATTTTAGCTTTATCTCTATGACTTACATACTGTGAACTAAAATAAAATCTTAAGGCTCCCCCCCACTGGCTGACTGAATGGACCTCCTCTTGGCCAAGGGGATATCCTAAAAATAAATTACCTGCCACTGAGGAGGGAGGTCAGACATGCCTCATCATCCCTCCCTTCTTGGAGATACCCTTTATAACTCATTAACAGGCCTAAGGGTATGCAAGACAAACCTGCAGGTCCTCAATTTATTCAACAAATATATGTCCAGTGGCTTGTCTCTGATTTACAGACCTCCTTAGCTTAAAACATTCCAAGCCTTTAGACAAAGCTTCATGTCTTTAACCAATTACAAGTCAAAGAATCTTTAAACTCACCTATAACCTGTAAGCCCCCCCCACCTTCAAGATGGCCCACCTTTTTGAGCCAAACCAATGTATGCCTTCCACGTATTGATTTATGACTTTACCTGTAATCCCTGTCTCCCTGAAATGTATAAAGCCAAACTGGAACCCAGCCACAGCGAGTTCACTTGCTCAAGGCTTCTTGGGCGTGGCTCCGGGTCATGGTCCTCAAATTTGGTTCAGAATAAATCTCTTTAAAATTATTATACAGAGTTTGGCTTCTTTTCTGTTGACAATATTTAATGAGAATGTTTTCATAATTCACGAGTTTCCCCCTGTATTAGTTATGCATGTAAATATTCATTTGAAAAATAAAGTTTAAGGTAGAAGACACATAAATGGTCCAAAACAAATACATAATACGTAAACAAAGTCTTATGAAGAAGCTTAGATTTCCATAGTCAGGTTTTTTAACCTTGGCACTATTGACTTTGGGGGCAGCCAGATAATACTTCCTTGTGGGGAGCTGTCCCGAGCACTGTAGTATGTTTAGCAGAATCCCTGACTTCTACCCACTAGATGTCATTAGCACCACCCTTCCTTTGGGGCTTAACAATCAAAAATGTTTCCTGTGTTCCTTGGGGGGCAAAATTGCTACTAGTTGAGAACCACTGATCTAGGGTTACCTTCCTGTAAATCCAAAATGTTGAAAAAAATCAGGACCCTTTAGACAACTTTTGCAAATCAAGAGATGTCTAAGGCTTTGAAAATTAAAGAATAAAATAAAGGCCACATTGAAGCATGTCTCCTGCCTCCCCATGGGACTGGGGAGGGCAGAGTTGCACAGAAGAAAAAGTATGCGGTCAGAGTCTGGCAGAGCTAAGTCGGAGCTTCATTTCCCTGAATTTCATCTTCTCTTCTATAAATAGGGAGAGACTAGTGCCTCCTGCACCAGGGCCACTGTCAGTTGTGGGCATCTTGGCGCACGTAGCTCCGGCCTTGGAATTGGCAGACCTGGTTTCCAATCCCCGCTGAGCAACCTTGGTCAGGTCGCTTCACCTTTCTAAGCTCTAAGCTTATCTGTAAAATAGAGATGATGATAGTACCCACCTTGTAGGTTGGATTTGAGGATTAAATAAGATAATGCCTGCAAATATTTAGCACTGTCCTGATATTTAGTTAAGTTCTCAGTAAATGGTAGCTATCATGCGTTTGGTGGCATTGTTTGTAAATTGTACGTTTGTAAATTGTCCCGATATAAGCCAATAGTATTTACATGGGGGAAGAGGGCCAGAGCTTTTCTTTTTCACCTCCCTGAGTCTGGGAGTTCAGATGTCTGCCCCAAAGTGAACAGGCACCATTCATTCATCTGTGCAGCAAGCGTTTACCATTTGCTCACTATGGGCCACTTGCTTAAGACAGAAATGAATCAGAGTCCCTTCCGTGGGGAGCTCCAGACACGCCACCGTAACCTGGCATCCGAGCTGGGACTCACCTAGGTGTCGTTTTCATCGAGGTTCCCATGACATAACTCCCAGGAGGATATCCCCTGACTAAGCAACATTCCCTGGAGACAAAGCTTTCTGTGAACTCTTCTCTCCTGCCCACATTCCCTGCCGCCATACTCAGTCTTTTCCCACTTTGGAATTGTAGGGTGAGGGAAGGCTCCAGAGGAAAAAACCTCACCATGTGTTTTACATCAACTACTTCCAGCCTGCACTAGGCCACAGGTGGAATTAACAGAAGGAAAGGTAAAAAGCGAACCCCCCTCTAGCATCTCCAGATATGCCTTCGCAGTGGGGAAACATTATTGTTAAATAATTCCTTAGCTAAGTGACATGATCTGTAAGAACACCAGGTCGACGTTTGCACATGAGCAACAAACAAACCAAATTTTGGAGCCAGACAATCCGACTGCTTACTTTCTGTAACAATTTACCCCTCCAGTAACATAAAGAACATCGTCAACAATAAACCTATACCATTTCCAGTTCAGTGATGAGAAAATCAGGCCCAAAGAGGTTGAATACTTAGCCCAGTGTAACACAGCCAGAAATAGAACATGAACTGGGATTAGAGTTCAAATGATCCAATTTCCCAATTTACAAATATTTTGTTAAACAAGTTTTAAATCATAAAAGTAAAACATGGTCATCGTTTATAAAAAGTACTGCAGAATGATAAAAAAAAAAAAAAAAAGTGGGCTTCCCTTTCCTGTGCACCCTTCCAGAGAAGTTTTACATGAAAATACATTATGCTGAGAAACTCACCTTTTCCTCTTAACTTTGTCTCTCAGATTTTTAAATACATGACTACATTTAGAACCTCCCTGTTCTTTTTGAATGGCTGCATTGTATTCTGTCATATAGATACATCATTTATTTAGTCAATATCCTGTTGATTCGCAATCAGGTTGTTTTCAGGATTTTTGCTATAACAATACTACAGTATGCATTTTGGTACATTTATCTTTGCCTACTTTGTGTGTGGGGGAGGGTGTATATCTATACTATAGATTCCTAGAAATAGAATTGCTAGAAATTCCTAGGGGACAATATTGCCTAATTGTCTGTCCCAAAGTTTGCACACACCCCAGCCCCAGGGTATAAGAATTCTTTTCTTTGACCATTACAAGATAGGGGATTATCAAGATCTCTTATCTGTCTCATTCTGAGGGTTAGAAAGCGTTAACACTATACACTTGCTTTCATTTCCCTTCCTTTCATAATGAGTGAGGCACACATCTTTGCAGCATTCTTCATCCCTTTAATAGAATTCAACTATTTTTTTAATTTGTAAGAGCACTTTGCATATTAAGGAATTACTCTTCTGTCACGTGTATTGCCTCAAACTTTTTAAAATTTGTTTCTGATGAGGATGGAGATTTAGAGCTGACAAAAACACATCACAGGTAGCTTTGGGAGAAGCGACAGGAAGTAAAATGAGATTCTATCTCCCTCCCCAGCCTTCTCTTCCTTTCTCTCTCTCTCTACCAAGAATGGCTTGCTGTAACAGATGGGGAGCTATGAGTCACAACAGGTATGATTCTCTCATCTCTTCTCTTCCTGTGGGACCCGGGTTCAAAGGAGGGCGGGTATTAGAGGAAAGGAAACCGTCTGCAAGGAGGACTGGGCTATTTCCCAGATCCAAGCTGCAGTTGGCAGCCTGGTCCCCATCCCCAAAATGCCACTCCGTGTTTTTAAAGACCAGACACAAGGTAGCATATGGCCTACAGGAACCCTGCAATTTTTAAATTTAGAAAGGCGCAGGAAGTGAGGAGGTAGGAAGGGAGGTAGGGAGGGTTCCTCTCGGACTGTTCAGCTTCAGAGGGCAGGGAAGGGATGGGCTCTTTCTGCTTAGTGAGAGACCAGCACGTCTGTGGCCTTTGACACCATGGGAGTGCATTATGGCTACATACAATCCCATTAGAATGAAAGTACCCTGCAACCCAGCTACACCCCTTCTGGCCTGGAGAAACCCTCAGACAGGTGCCCAAATTCTGTTCAGGAGATTTGTTGAAGAAATGAACAACTGGATTGATGTTTGGATTAATGTTGATTGCAGCATTGCTGTAACTATGAGAAATCAGAAACAGCCCAAGTGTCCAGCAATGGGGGAATTTATAAATACTAAATTGTGAGCTACCCACAATATGGAAGGCAATGAAGCAGTTACGATGAATGAGGCTTAACTATAAATGTGGACATGGGAAGAAAACTAAAGTGTTGAGTGCCAAAGATGGCAGCTGCAGTAGATAGATAGAGAGTATAGTACTTAGGACTACACAGGATCATCCTCTGCCTCCCCGATATATAATCCATCAGCAAGTCTATCAGTTATAAATACAACCAGAATCCCTTCTTCTCCAACGCCACTGCTACTGAACTGGCCGGGGCTGCCATCACCTCTCATCTGGACTTACAGGAACCTCCTCCCAAATGCCCCACTGCTGTGGACACTGTTTACTCCCCTCCAAGCTGTGCAGCATGCGGTAGCCAGAGTGATCAATTATAAACCACACTAGTTCACACCACTGCTCTGCTCCAAACCTACACTGCTGTACTTTGAATAAAATCCCAAGCTCCTTGCTACGCCCGTGCCCTCTACCTCTCTTCCTCCCTCCTTTCCTGCACTTGCCCCTCTACCTGCTTCTCTAGCCACAGGGGTCCCCTCGCTGTTCCTCTGACACACCATCCTCATCCCAAGCTTAGGGTCTTCACACTCCATCTTGGACAGCCCTTCCCCCTGATTTGTGCATGGCAAGGTCCTCCTCAGTCCTCACATCTCAGAGGTCTTCTCTGACCACCTGTAGTGGGTTAAATAGCATCCCCTTTAAAATCGCATCCACCGAGAACCTCTCAATGTGACCTTATTTGGAAATAGGGTCATTGCTGGCATAACCTAAGATGAGGTCACCCTATAGTAGGATGGTCCCTTAATCCAATATGACTGGTGTCCTTGTAAGAAGGGGAGAAGAGACATAGATACGGAGGGAAAGCAGCCCTCCACGTGAAGACAGAGGGTGCGATGATGCTGCCAAAACCAAGGAATGCCAGGGCCACCAGCAGCTGGAAGAGGCAAAACGGGATCCTCCCTTAGAGTCTTGGGAGGGGGCAAGGTTCTAACAACACCTTGATGTCTGATTTCTAGCCTGTGGAACTGTGAGACAATGAAGGTCTGTCATTTTAAGCCACCCAGTATGTGGCACTTAGCTCTGGCAGCCAGAGGAAACTAACACACTCCCCCCAAGTCCCCAAACAGTAACCGCTTTCACATCACTCTCTGCCAGAGGACTCTCCCTGGAAATGAACAAGATGTGGTTTGTGCCCTCCAGAGTTCAGGATTCAGTAATATGAGATTTTTTTTTTTAAGAAAAAAAATTAAACAGACTGTTGCACTTGCCCAGAAGAGCCATTGTCTAATCAAGAATTATGAAAACAATATAACTTTGACTTTTTTATTTTTCTCTTTGTCTGCCGGGAGACTCACACCCAAATTTATGGTTCGGGCACTAGCAGCCCCAGGAAAGGACGGGCCTCACAGGTCTTTGTTCTATCTTCCCCTCCATTAACTTGGCCTCCGAGTGTCATTTATTTGTCTTAATTCTGACTTTGCATTCTTTATCTGCATTTTTATCTGTTTTACTATGTTTTGAGGAGCTTGTTGATAGTTTTCTTTTCTTTTTTTTCTTTTTTTTCCCTTTGCAATATCATGCGATGGAAGACCTTGAGAAAGTTGAGGTAGCACACTGCAGATAGGCAGGCTGGGTCTGAATCCCGGCTCTCCAAGTACTGGCTGTGTGACCTTAGTCAAGTTACTTCACATCTCTGTACCTCAACTTTCTCATCTGTAAAATGCGGATAAAATACCACCTACCTCATAGGTTGTTGTGAGGATTAAGTGAGATCATATCTGTAAATACTACAGGGTCTGAAACATGGTAACTACTGGTGTGCTTATTAAATAAGTAGCCAACTTTAATATCCTCATGGATTAAAAAATTCCATAAGGTGGGAGCCATACCGTCTACATCCTAGACTCCAAGCCCCTTGAAGTTGTTTTATTTCATTTTTTATCTCCAGCTCCTATGAGTGGCACATGGTAGCTTACTGGTAAATCTTGGTTGAATGAATGAATGAAACCTAGTACTTCCACCCATCAAGTGCATGGGGGTGGAAAAGTCACTCTCTCTTTTTGGACTTCACTTTCCCCATCTTGAAACCATACCACACTTTAAGGTTTCATCCAGTTCTAAAGTTTCCTGACTATCTGCCTAAAAAGGCACATTAGCATCCCATTTCCTTGGGTTAGGTATTTCCCTCTTTCTGGATACTTTTTCTGGAACTTTGCCTAAGCCCCCTCAAGACCGTGGACTTCTGTGTCTGGGCTGAGGAGTCAGCATATGCCGGGTGGGCAGGTGATGAGAGGCAGGAGGAGGTTGGGGGGCGGCTCAGGTTGGGGTGGCACGAGTGGAAGCAGGGCAGGAGCTGGGGGTGGGTGTGGCTATGCAAATAAGAACAAGGAGACTGGCATCCTGGGAACTTGACAGTTCTTAACTGCAACAGGCAAGGAGTTGACTCCACTGAGGGGAGAGTCAGGAGTAAAGGTTTCTGGCAGCTTCTGGGTAGGGATTTATCTTATCTTTGCTCTAGCAGAGATCCTCCTTCGATCCTCCTTTACTCATGCTCAACAGGCTGGGCTGAGTGAAGCCGCAGTGAGCTTATTCTGCCTCTCATCTTTCAGGCTGTCTGCTCCCACCTACCTGCAGACTGGTGGCTCCACTCTCCTATCCTCTGGACTCAGACTGGGTTCAGACCCTGCCTCTTACTGGCTACTCGGCCCCAGGCACGTTAGTTAACCCCTCTGAACCTTCATTATTAAAATAGAGGAGAATAACTTAGCAGGGTTGTTGTGAATATCAAATAAAACAATGTCAATAAAAGGCTTAGCACAGTGTCAGGACATAGTATGAGCTCAAAACATCCCAACCATTATAATTACCATGGGAAAAAGAGAAGGAGAGAGGGTGGGAGGAGAGAGAAAGGCATTTGTTCAGACACCTGAAGAATAAGAACAGAGGCGAATGGATTTAATTGAAAATGCTAGGTCACCACTAGAATTGAGAAGAATCCCGTGGCCAATACTCTAGAGAAATGGAAAGAATGACTCTACCTAATTTGCTTTGTTGTGAATTATGAATCCAGAAATTTCATATCCTGGATTTCTTTAAAATGGGGAGTACCTAATTTCAAGTAGCCACTGAAGATTCCAGGGAACCCATTCTGCCATCACTCACCCCCAGAGTTGTCTGAAGTTTCGGTGTCTCTTTCAGGATGGTTTGGTTGTGAGAATCTAAAAACTTACTCCATGAAACTCAAGTAGAAAGAAAGAGTTTTATCATGGGGAAATCTCCCAGAACCCAAGTCCTCCCAAAATGACGGATACAGTCCCCAACTCACCATAATCTTCCAGGTCTGTTTTCCGCAGCGGGCAGACTGAATCTCCTCGCCCCGATTCCACGTTCCCTGCAGAGAGGATTTGATTGGCAAAGGTGATGTGTAAATCAATTTGACATAAATCAAACCCTAATTCAAATGCTCTAGGGGCCAGCTACTTAAATATTTAATGGAGGCTTAGAAAGAGGCAAGCACAAAAAAATCCTTTGTGCAATGTGAGCAATCAAATCTTAATCAAAGACACATGGACCATCCATGGGTTGAATTAACGGATGTTCTGCAGGTGGAGGCTGCCTGCAAATCTCAGCCTGCTTTCTCCTTTCCTCTAGTCAACATGGGTGAAAGGGGGTTTAAGTTAGTCCCTGAAGTCTCCCAGAGTTTAAATTACCCCCAGCATTTCCACCCAGCCACCCACCCCAGCTGCATTTGTTTTAATTTTTTGCACTCACCCCAAAAAACCAAAAACAGCAGCTTCTTGCCTTCTCTGTTGGCAGCTGCCTTTAAACCCTGTTACCTCCCAAAATAACACATCTGATTGACTTTTTACCCCACCCTTCATAAGAGCTCCTTTCTCTGCCCATGAACGTTCTGCCTCAGTCTCTCTGGGGTCAAACTGCTTCTCTGAGAGAGGAAATCACTGCCCAGGCAGGCATCCCCTTGCCCACTATTTCAGTTGAGGATTAGGGCTCTGTGGTTATCGATCATTTCAGAGCTAGAAGGGGGATGTCTGAAGGGGAAAGGAAATACCAACGCACTTACAGAAGGATAGGGAAGCCAGGGGGCTGAGAGATTGCGTAAACTAATGGCTTTGAATCCTCCAGGGTGACTCGGATGCTTTGAGAAGCTGGAAAGCCCTGGACACTTTTCCCAGAAAAATCATGCACATGCAACGGCCCCAGGGCTGCTGCTTAAACGTACAGCACCTTTGTGTGAATTAGGAAAGGGAGTCCCTTCCCCTGGTGACGCAGCTTGGTGAATGCAATACCCCCACTGACCCCCTCAACAGGGAATCCTTGCTCAGGCTGCACCTTGCACCGTTGGGGGGGGTGGCCCTGCATGGACTCCCCACTAGGTCCCCCCTCTCTGATTTAGTTCACATCCCCTTAGTTACTGATGGGACCCTGAAGCCCAGGGTGGGGAGGTGACATTCTCAAGGTCACACAGTGAGTCAGCTACCTGTCCTTGCTGTTTTATCCCTCGTACCCCATGGACACAGATCTGCCCAGCTACCTCCTGATTGCATACCCCATTGATTCCATTCACTCTACTAAGAGGCCGTGGGACCGGTGTGGCAGATAAAAATCTGTTGTCTAAATATCTAAATTAAATCCTTGTGTTAGATGCTCACATCGAAGTGTTGCTAAACCCAGTGGCCCCAGGTGGGGAGGAGAGCGATTCGTCTTATCAGCACTGTCTGGGTTGAATGAGCCATTTCCAACAGTGCAAGGGATGAAATCATGAAAAGGATGAGAGTCCTGGAGGATGGGGGGGCGGAGGGGTGAGTCGGAGCGGGCGGCATTGAAAAGCTACAGCTCGGAGGGGGCAGGCTGTCCTGAAGAGGGTCGTTCAGGTGTGTTGAAGACAGGCCCTGGTGTGAAAGCACAAATGAATCGCCCGGAATAGATGAGATTTCTCTCCGTGGTAATTGCAAGTGAAGGTGGGGAAAGGTTTTATATCGAGATCGCAGACAGGAAAGAGTGGGGGAAGTAAAGGCGATTTTATTTTGGAGCCGAGAATAAGGAAGGGCTTTAAAAAAAAAAAATAGGTCTGTCTCTTCCAAAGAGAAAAACTGGCCCCGTGGGTGGACAGGAGGAGACGCTGGTTCGCCCACAGGGGGCGCTGTGGTGGCAGCGGGAAAGGCCCCGCCCAGCCGGCGGAGAGGAGGGGGTGGTCGCCTGGGCGACACTGCCCGTGAGTCTGTCTCTGAGCCTTGGTTTCCTACCACCCCCACCCCCTGCCCCAGTGGTCGTTATTGCCAGATGTGCATTTTGAGGAGGTTGTTTCTCATAAGCGGCTGAGAATTCCAGCCTTTGTCTCATCCCACAGGGGACCCCGTGCCTGAACTGAAGTTGGTAGAAAGGGATATGTTTGTGACTGTCAAAAGAGGAGAATGTTCGTTTTCTTTCTCTGATAGACAAGCCTCCACTGGACTCTCTGATGAAGATTTCATGTTTACGTGCTTACTAAAACAAAACAAAACCAAAAAAAAAAAAAAACCCTTTTTCAAGACCCACTCTGTGCGAGCACTGGTCTAGAAGCTAAGAATCCAATGACAACCGTGGTTATCACCCAGTGGGGCCAAAATTGTAGGTGGTGGTTTAAGGCAAAGAGGTGATCTCTACAGGACTTCCTTCGCAGGGACATAGTCCCCAAAGCAGCAGCAGAAATGTAAGCCAGATACCAAGCAGAACTTTGCAACTTTAGCATTAGTTGAATGTCTACCTGATGCGAAGGCAGGAAGCTTTGCTGGACATAGATTTTATACATCCTGGAGCTGAGTTGCCTGCCATATCCTACCTAATATTGACAGTGGGATTGTGAAGTTTCTAAAGGATTGTCACATATGTCTCTAACAGAGGCCAAGAGAACCCGTTACCAGTTAAGATGTTTTCAGCCACAGGTCCCAGGAAGCACAATGGAAAATGGCTTAAATAATAAGGGAAATATATTCTGTCACTTAACAGGAGTCCCAAGGGAGAGCTGGTTAATCTAGCAACTTACCTAGCCCACAGGTTTGGCACTGCCATATTCAGGGTGGTAACAATGTTTCCCTCACCACTGCAAGAGGGCTGCAGCGTCTCCAGCCATTGCACATAGACACAATGAGACAGAGCACCCTTTTTAAAACCTTTTTCGAGAACAAAGAAAGCCTTATCTTGACGTCCCCCAGAATTATACCACATGCTTATACCTAAACCAGTCACCAGCAAGGAGAATGGACCTTCCATGATTGGCTTCGATCAATCAAGATTCATTCCCTAGAGCAGAGGGAGGGCTCAGCCTCCTCTGATGAGGTACACTGTCTTTCCCCCAACCCAAATGATTGAACAGAAGCAGGGTTCTGGTTAGCATTTTCTTGCTCCCCTTGCAGAAGGGAGTGTCTGCAGGATGGATAATGATGTGTCCATCTCGGTGACAAATGAGAGATCAGGGACTAATCTTTAGGACACAAACTGGGGAGTAGGTCGAGCACTGGGAGCAGCCTACTGCTTGAGTGGTGGGGCTGTCTCTATTTGTCCTTTACTCCCCCTAGACCATTTTTTCCCCTGGGTGGGGGGAACTACGGAAGCCAAGATCCCAAAAGACAACAGCAACTCCCCTGGTTCCCATTGAGGGGAAAATGATAAAGGAAGAGGTCCCGGATCTCAGGTCTCGTAGCTAAGCGCTGCTGGTTGTGTCTTGGGTGAGCAGAGCAGTAGCCGACAGGCACTGAGTCCTTAGTGTACACCCCGCGCTGGTCTGAAAGCAGCCAGTGTGATCTTCCAAACATGCAGATCAGATCATGTCGCACCGCTGCTTAAAACCTTCCAACAGCTTTCCCTTATTCCCAGGAGAAAACTTCACCTCCTTACCTTGCTCTCTAAGGTCCTGAATGATCTGGCCACTGCCTCTACCTTCCACATAGACTCATCCCATTTTCCCTCTCTGCCCTTTGCTCCTGCCTAAATGGACACTTTCCCTTTCTTCATTGTCCCAGACCCCACCACATAATAGGTGCTCAATAAATATTCGTTGACTGGATATTCTTCCCCAATCAAATATCTTTCTTACCGCCTCCAACATTTTAATTAACTCCTGCTCATACTTTTTACTTAACCTGTCCTTCTCTTCTTGCAAATGAGATCCTTCCCATAACTCTCTCTTACAGCACTCTTGACTTTCCTGAATAGTACTTATCACAGTTGTTTTGATGATTTATGTGGTTATTTGTTTAATGCCTATTTTCCCCACCTATTTGTGCATTTCAGGAGGACTGTTTGTCTTTCTTTCTTGTCCTCAGCTGTCTCCCCAGTGTCTAAGCCCAGCTCCTGACCCATCAGGGGGCTTAAAAATAGTACCCAAGAAGGAGGTGCCCTGCCCAGCATCATCCAGTATGTTGGAGGCTGACAAGGGCCATGATCCAGCTCTGCTGGCCGCCAGCCCCAAGTTCTTTCCCCAGAGTCCAGCCCCTCCTCACCCAAGGTCACTGCTGGCTCATGGTGCATCTCTGTGCCGTCACCAAAGGTGCCCTCTTTGGGTGGTTGGATTCTGGTTGACGCAGCCTCACAGCAGGGCATGCAGGGTGAGGGGGGGAATGTGGGCTGGGTTTCAGACCTGGCAAGCCCCCTAGGCTGGGCGCTTTTGTGTAACTCGACAACCGCGCACACACATGGAAGCCCTGCTTTTCATAAGCCCCTGCTTTGTGCGTGTTCTCCTCCAAACATCTCCTTGTGTGTCCTGGCCACCCCCCTCCCCTAACAGGCAGCTTGTCAGCTTTGATCTTTTAATCCAGGATTCGCCAGAGCATGATTGACGTGCATTTAAACTGAGCCTCCCTGGGGCTGAGACCTGCTCCTGTCTAAACCCAGGGATGGACAGGCTGGCCCGGCCTGTAAGCTTCATCTTGGGGCCATAGGATCTTTTCCAATCCCTTTACATTGAAACCAGACCGGCGTTGGGGGTGGGGGAGCATAACATGCCTGTTTTTCAGGACCCTGTTGGAGATTCTCTGTGTCTCCCCAGCCATGTCTGAAGATGAGATGAAGTGCTTTGATGGGGGTCTGGAAGAGTGTTCTGGGTACCCAGGGAAGAGACACATAAGCCTGGTGTGTGAGTGAGAGAGAGAGAGAGAGAGAGAGAGAGAGAGAGAGAGTGTGTGTGTGTGTGTGTGTGTGTGTGTGTGTGTGTAGGAAAGGAAGAATACAGAATTCCAGGAGAAAGGACACTTACACTGAGATTTCAGGCAAACATGGGGTGTAGCGGGGAAGTGGCGTCAGGGTAGAGGAACGGTAAGTGCAAAGACCAGTAAGTAAAAGCAAACTACCTGCATTTCAGGGGGTTGGAGTACTGAGTGCATGGGGTAAGCAGTGGGCCACGAGGCTGGACAGGCAGGCAGAGCCCAGATCATGGTGGTGTGTTAGTGTAGAGGCAGGTGCCAAGATAGGATAGCTCATATGAGGATTTTACTAGGGGAACGCCCCAGGGAGAAATCAGAAGAGAGGCTCAGAAAGCATCAGACCTCCATGCAAGTGACTAGACCTTGAGGGTAAAGGCTGGAAGCATTACAGCCTTCCGTGCAGCCCGAGGAAGCTTCAGCAAGGCTCTTGAGGAGCCCTTAAACCGAAGTCAGCCATCAGGGGAGTCCCATGTGTCCCTGCCTTGATATCACGGCCACCCAGCCATTGGCCGGAAGGAACCTGTAGGAAATGTGACCTTCCACAAAGTCAGTGCTAAGCCCATGGTCGACTGTGCTCCCTGTGGTCAAAGACCTGGGAGATACATTCTCATGACCACCACATCTGGGCTTGATTTTATTCTAGAGAGAATGGGAAGCCACAGAAGGTTTTCAGCAATTTATATTACAGAAAAGCATCGCTCTGGCAGCTGTGGAAAAGATGGGCAGGAAGAGATCAATAATAAAATTAAAAAAGAAACTGTGGGATGGAGCTGTCACAGGGGTTCAGAAGAGAGATGATGTTGACCTGGACCTGGAGGGCGACAGGGTCGTAGGGAGAAATAGACACATCGAAGTCAAGTTAAGGACGCAGAATGCTTAGAACTCGGTGCCCGTGTGAGAGAGTTGAGAGAATGGACTCAAAGAGGAGAGACAGGATGAGGGCAGCAACTATAAGTGTCCTTTGTGTGCTTGACATAGTGTGTGGTACAATGATCTCATCTAATTGCCACAATGATCCCGTAAATTTGGTTCTAGGCTTGGCATCGGTGAATCCCCAACCTATGCACAAAACCCCAGGTGAGCAGCCTGAGCCAACAAGGTAATCCCATTCTCACACCTGCAGTTGTTTTAGAAATGGCAGAAGTCTTCTAGCGGGCTTTTAGAAAAGATTTCTCTTTCTCAAGAAAGAGTCACATTTAGACGGTCCCTTTCTTCCTCTGAACACTCTGGGGTTAGGGTATGATGTCTGGGACTGTCTGCTGTCTTGGAATCCTGAGATGGGCAGCCCAAGAGCACAGCCCTCCCATCAAGGATGGGAGAGCAAGAAAAAAAACAAAATGTGCAAAGCCTGAGCCCTGATCACATCGTGGAACGCCAAATAAACCAACACCGGAACCCCCCTGACTACTGGACTTCTGGGAATTGACATCACATATTTCTTTATAGTTTGCACCAATGCAAGTCAGGGTTTTCTGTTTCTAAACTCATGCAAAGTATCACCCCTGTTTTAGAGAGAAAGAAATGGAATCGTAAGGTCACAGGACTGGTAGATGGCAGAAAAAGGACACAATCCCAGGTCTTCCTACAAGATCATATCCTTTGTCCATGGAAGTTTTCTTTTTTGATGTCCATCAAGTCACCTGATCATGAGAAAGCTTGAGATCTTATCTTGTAGGATATTAATATATGGGGCAATGAGAGTCAGAGTGACAAATATTCATTGTGCCCTTGCTGTATGCCCTGCATGATCAAATCGCGGTGGAGGACATAAATGACCTAGATACCAGCCCTGCTTGTGAAGAGTTTATGAGATAACTGAAGTGAGCTGAACACAATTGGAGACTGTAATAAAAGATAATTGGGGGGCACTTATTATACACTAAACAGTGGGATAAGTATGCTCCATGTCTTATCAGGGTTTATTCCCAAGAATAAATAACAGAATATTCATTATTACTGTCATCGTCTGCATCTTACAGATATGGAGAGACAGAAAGGATACTAACTCACCCAAGATCACAAAGCTGGTATAAATGAAATTTAGGGCAGTCTGAGTCTGATTCCAGTGTCTGTACTCTTATAACCACTATGCTATACTGCATCCCCCAACAGAGATACGTTAATGCAAGATAGCATCAAGCCAAATGCTGTATGTACAGGTTAATTATAGAAAAGACTCTTAAACATATACCTGCAAGTGCGTTGCATGTGTTGTTGCCAATTCTTAGTAGTTCTCAAACTTGAGCATGGATTGGAATCACCTGGATGACCTGTTCAACGTACAGATTGCTGGGGTGGTCCCCAGAGTTTCCAGCAGACTTGGGATGGTGGTCTTTTGGATTTTTCATTTTGGACAAGTTCTCACATGATCTGAACATCTGGGGACCACACTTGGAGAGCCACTGCCTTAGAATAACTCTGTAAAGGAAGGATGACTTCCATGTAACAGATGTGGAAACTGACTTAGTCAATTCATCTATCCACACCTTACAGTAGGTAAGCAGAGCCAAGACGTGAACCTGGTTCAGCCTGGCTCTAAAGTCTATGCTGTGTTTATTGTACCATGCTGCCCCCAGATATAAATACACCACGAATTCAAGAGGCGAGAAGACAGTAGGCTGGCATGTGCAGGGAAGGCTTCTTAGAAGAAGAGATCTTGGAGGAAAATTAATTTGAATCAGCCATTCCAGGCTACAGGTATGACGAGAGAAACATCGGACTTGCCAAGTTACACCTGCTCAAACGCCTTTGCCCTGTGTTTCTACATAGTGGGAGGGATTGTGGAGAAGACAGACAGGGTTGCTCCATAAAAGGGAACACTGGACAGGATATATACCCTAGAGTAGGAAAATAGCAAGGATCTCAGAGGCAGAAAGGGACGATTAAGAAGATCACCACTGAAAAAGGTATATACAGGTGGGAAAATACTATGCCCCATGTGCAAAGGGGAGGAACAACTTACAATATCTTTTTTCACAAGAGGGGATGGGCAGGCATTCCACCGTGCCCATCCCCACAAGTAAGAACGAGGAACATGGCTTGCATATACTCCCACCGGAACCTACTCCCTCAGTCCCATTTTAATTTCCTTAATCAAAGCAAAGGACAAGGACAGTGATTTCTCCTTTGTCAGTGAGTGGAAAATGATACTATTCTAAGAGTGATTGAAGGCACTGGGAATGTTAAGCCTCGATGAAGACACGAAGACACGAGCATTGTGAGCAAACACTTGTATATGCAAAGGAGAGAAGGTTTATTCTGTGCGATGGCCAAGATAAGAAGTTGGACCAGTTGGTGAAAATCCCAAACTAATAAGGAACATGCTAGTAATTCTTCATGTCAACCGTTCATCCAGTCATTAAGTCATTCAGCAACCATTTATTAGGAGCCCTCTGTGTGTCAGGAACGGTCATAGGTGCTCCGTGAGTCAAACAGAAATGGTTCTTGTCGTGATGGTTGGCCTCAATTCGTCTCGTTAAAACCTAGACTTAATTTTGAAGTTCAAGTATTTTAAGAGCTTTCTCAGTGAAAGAAAACGTGGATAGTCACTAACTAACCAATCCTATACCTTGTTTCTTCCTGCAATGACAACACATGATTCGATTGTAATAGAAACTTGCTGAATATGCCAAAATCACATCCCTTAGAGCCCCTTCTCCTCTAGGGAGTGGGGGCTTGGACTAAATGCAGACATGACGTGGTCAGAGACACAGTAAGCAGATGGCACCAGGTAAACGTGGTAGGAGCAAATTCTGATGTAGGGGAATATGCTTCTCAGTAAGGACGACCTTCCAGCTAATGACCCATCCCTGGGGACCCACACAGCTGTCCCAAGGCATTTCTGGAGTCTAAGAGAGAAAATCCATCAGCCATTCTCGACTGAGCTGGGGAGCATTTCAGCTTTCTAATAGGGTCATTAGCCGGGTAACAGATGAAAAGGAACAGCAATAGAAGGGCAGAGGTAACTGAAACGCAAGAGAAAAATACATAGTGATTTTCTACATCCTTTCAGGCACATGTTTTCCTCAAAATTCCCTCTACTGCCCAGCATGATGAAATGTCAGAAACCAAGGGATTTGGAGGCAGCAACTCAAAGAACCAAGGGTATGCTGCAGGATGAGAAGAACCTGTCTGCAGAGAACTTGACAGATTTCTGGGAAGCAGAGAGCTAATCCTACAGAGCTGTTGATGATATCATAGGACACCTCTCAACAAACTCTTGGGGATTCTGTAAGCCCCAAAAATCAGGCAGAATGATTTGTGAGAGACAAGGGACCATGTTCTAAAAAGAAAGTTTAGTTGTGGCTTAGGAATTTATTCCATTGTTGACTTGCACTAATTAACCTTGCCTTCTGATTACAAAAAATAATGTACGTCCATGGTGAAAAGTACCCAAAAAACCCCAAACAAATAAAAATCACCCCAAATCCTATAATTTGAAGATAAATACTATTAACTTTTTATTGGTACACCTGCAGTCTTTTCTATGCATATCTGTATGTCTCTCTTGCAAAATTAAAATCATATTCTCATAGTTTTATAAACTGTTTTTCTCACTTATATCATGAAATTTCCATGACATTCCCCCATATTGTAAAGTACTTTTCATGATTACTATTTTAATGTCTATATTGTATGCATGCATTTGATCGAAAGACATTTCACAGCAACCTTTTTTAACCTACGAAAACGATGGTTTCATATGGTTCACCTACATTATAATTAATTTCTCCAGCCTTATCTGCATTGACATTTAAGCTGTTTCAAAATCTTCTCAATTATAAAAATTTTGCAGTGAACTTCTTTGTGTCCAGATCTCTGCACACATCCATGACTTTTTCCTCCTGGTAAATCCTTATGCACTGGTTATGTATTGCTGTGTAACAAATTACCGAAAATTTAGCAGCTTCAACCACATACATTTTTATTTCACAGTTTCCATAAGATCAGGTTTAGGTGGTTCCTCTGCATCAGGGTCTCTCTTAAGGCTTCAATCTAGGTGTAGACGAGGGCTGAGGTCTCATCAGAGACTCGACTGGGGAAGGATCTGCTTCCGAGTTCGTTTAGATGGTTGTTGGCAGGATTCAGTTCCTGTTGCTCTGAGATTCCCCACAGTTCTTTGCCATGCGGGCTTCTCCATAGAACAGCTCACAGCATGGCAGCTGTCTTCATCAAAGCCAGCAAGGGAAAACACCAGTTAGCAAGACAGATGTTGTAATCCTACGGAACTTCATCACAGAGGTCACAGCCCATCAGCTTTGCCACATTCTACGGGTTAGCAGCAAGGCCCAGGTCTTGCCCACACTCGAGGAGAGGGGATCACACAAGAATGTGGGTACCAGGAGGAGGGGATCCTTAGGGATCATTTGAGAATATATATGTCTGCCACATTCTTGAAGTGAAATTGCTAGGCAAAATGATAGGATCTATTTTTTGGGTTTTGGGATTTACTGATGAATTTACCCCTGGAATAGTCACGTGTTTGTCTTCCCACTAGCAGTAAATGAGAACGCCTAGCTGTCTGCAGTCTCACCCATGCTACCTACTAGCATTTTTTTTAAAAAAAAAGTCTTCAAAATTTGATAGAGAAAACATGGTATCCTGTTTTTATTTGCATTTCTTTGAGAGTGAATTTATTTCTTCTTTTGTAAATTGCTAATTATTTTTTTTTTGTTTGTTTTGTTTTGCCCATTAAGAAAAAAAGAGCTATTCTCTGTTTTAAAAGAATAAAGGTTCCATTCACCATTTATCTGTCATGCACATTTTAGGTACTTTTTTTTTTCTGGTTTTATCATTTGCTTTAAAATTTGGCTATGAAATTGACAAACATATCTGATTTTTTAAATGGTCAAATTTAACAATAATTTATAATTTCTTCATTTGCTTTTATTTCTAAAAAGCTCCTCACCCCCAAATAAGATAGGTTATCATCTAAAGTGATTTCTTAATGGTTATTTTATGGTTTTACTATTTATCTTTAACTCTTCCATCCATGGTCCATGGTTCATCTTTTCCTCGCCCATCTCACCTGCGTGATGAGTGACGATGTGGTAACTTCTCACTAGTATATATTCCTGACTGGGAGTGAGGCCTCCTCTGCCAAGAAGGAGTCTTAGAATCTCTCTTGTTGGTGTGGAGAGGAAGGATAGGGGTAGAAATACTGATCCTGTTGTTTCCTGCCTAAAGTCCTAATTAGAACTTTTGAGGGAAATTATAAAATAAAAGAGATAGCAGTGAGTGTCTTTGTCAAGAATGCTCGTGTTTCACCATTAAGCATGATGTTCTTTGTTGGTTTAAAATATATATTCTTGATCAAATTTATTCCTCATGCAGAAACATTTCAAACAGATCTGTAATGAATGTTGACTTTGGGGAGGGAAGCATTCATTTAAATAATCCCACTATTTTTTTCTTGTTTGACTTATTGGAATCAATCTCATTGGCCATGGCACATTTATGTCTTTTAAAACTTCGGGTTTCCATTTGCTAACATTTTATTAATGATTTGGGTGTTTATGTGTAAAGTGAGATTGATTGCTTATTTATTGATAGTAGGGCTATGCTAATCTCAAATGCTTTGAGAAGCTTTCTCCTTTCTCTATGTCTTGTTATAATTTGTAAGGTATGGTATTGCTTGCTTTTGTAAGTTTGAAAGATCTTAGTCTAGAGTGGCCAAGACCTAAGGCTTTTAACAGAGTTAAACATGGAACAACTATTCAGATTCTTTGCCATCAATATATTGTCTTGTCAATTTTTCTGCCTCTTGTGTTAATAAGGTAATTTATATTTCCGCTACAAGTTGGCCATTTTGTTACGAGTTTAAAATTTGTCAGCTAGAAGTTATAATAATAGTCCTGTTATGTCTAAATCTAACTTTTGATCTGTAATTATATTCCTAATTTTATGTATTCATTTGTCCTTTCCTTGTCCTTGGTTAGATATGGTGAAATCACCTATTTTATTGTTGATTTTTTTCAAGATCCAATTTTTA